>JAJIBD010002256.1:0-18306 GCA_021461705.1 Cryptotis parvus
TTTTTTTTTTAATTTTTTTTATTTTTACAATTACAAAGATATACAATTAAAAAAGTTCATATTTGGGTTTTGGTCATACAGTGTAGCAGCACCCATCCCGCCACCAGTGCCCATCTCCCACCACCAACGTCCCCGGTTCCCTCCCCCTCCCCCAGCCCTCCTCCATGGCAGGTTCTTTATTTCTTTCCATTTCTCTATCTTTCTCTTTTCCTTCCTCTCCAGACTATGGATGACAGAACATACATTAAAGGGTTGTCATGTGTATCCTTTTGCCTCCATTTAATGCTCAGTTCTAGGTTGGCATTAGTACCCTCACAATTGTTAGCACACTGTTCCATTTTCTGTCCCACCTAGCCTCTGACTCCCACACGTTTGTGATAATTTCCACCTTTGACAGGACCTCCTGATGTATGTTTCACTTGACCTTGGATATTGGTATCATAATATGTACCTATATATTTATGTTATGCAGATAAATGCAGTCATTCTGTAACTGTCTCTCTCCTTCTGGCTAATTTCGCTCAACATAATCTTCTCCATGTCCATCCATTTGTAGGCAAATTTTATAACTTCATTTTTCCTAACAGCTGCATAGTATTCCATTGTGTAGATGTACCAAAGCTTTTTTATCCAGTCATCTATTTTCGGGCACTCGGGTTGCTTCCAGATTCTGGCTATTGTGAATAATGCTGCTATGAACATAAAAGTAGGGATGGTGTTTCCGCTGCGTATTTTTGGTTTCCCAGAGTAGATTCCCAGGAGTGGTATGGCTGGGTCAAATGGGAGTTCAATTTCCAGTCTTTGGAGGAATGTCCATATTGTTTTCCAGAAAGGCTGTACCAGCCGGCATTCCCACCAACAATGGATGAGTGTCCCCTTTTCCCCACACCCACGCCAGCACTTGTTGTTCTTGTTCTTTTGAATATGTGCCAGTCTCTGTGGTGTAAAGTGGTATCTCATTGTTGTTTTGATTTGCATCTCTCTGATGATTAGTGATGATGAGCATTTTTTCATATGTTTTTTGGCCATTCGAATTTCTTCCTTGCTGAAGTTTCTGTTCATTTCTTCTCCCCATTTTTTGATGGGGTTGTTTGTTTTCTTCTTGTAAAGTTCTACCAGTGCCTGATATATCCTGGATATTAACCCCTTATCAGATGAGTATTGGGTGAATATTCTTTCCCATTCTGTGGACTGCTTTTGTATCTTAGTCACTGTTTCTTTTGAGGTGCAGAAGCTTTTTAGTTTCATGTAGTCCCATATATTTATCTTTTCTTCTAGTTGCTTTGTTAGAGATGTTTCATCTTTGAAGATGCCCTTTAGCTTCAATGTCATGGAGGGTTTTTCCTATATTTTCTTCAATGTACTTTATGGATTCAAGTCTGATATTGAGATCTTTAATCCACTTTGATCTGATTTTTGTGCATGGTGTTAGACACAGGTCCAAATTCATTTTTTACATGTCGCTGCCCAGTTTTCCCAACACCACTTATTGAAGAGGCTTTCCTTACTCCATTTTAGACTCGTTGCACCTTTATCAAAGATTAAATGATCATGTGTTTGAGGTTGGGTGTCAGGATACTCAATTCTATTCCATAGGTCCACGGGTCTGTTTTTTATTCCAATACCATGCTGTTTTAATTACTACTGCCTTGTAGTACAGTTTGAAGTTGGGTAAGGTGATGCCTCCCATCTTCTTTTTCCCGAGGATTGCTTTAGCTCTCCTTGGGGGTTTATCGTTCCATACAAATTTCAGGATTGTTTGGTCAAATTCTTTGAAGAATGTCATGGGTATCCTCATAGGGACTGCATTGAATCTGTATAGAGCTCTAGGGAGTATTACCATTTTGACAATGTTGATTCTCCCCAGCCATGAGCAGGGAATGTGTTTCCATTTCCTTGTGTCCTCTTTTATCTCTTGGAGCAGTTTCTTGTAGTTTTCTTTGTACAGGTCCTTTACACACTTGGGTAAGTTGATTCCTAGGTATTTGATTTTCTGTGGCACAATTGTGAATGGAATTGTTTCCTTAATATCCCTTTCTTCTCTTTCGTTATTTGTATATAGGAAAGCCACCCGACTTTTGCATGTTGATTTTGTATCCTGCCACTCTACTATATGCGTCTATTGTTTCTAGGAGTTTTTTGGTAGAGAGTTTAGGGTTCTCTAGGTATAATATCATGTCATCTGCAAATAATGATAGCTTGACTTCTTCCTTGCCTATCTGGATGCCCTTGATGTCCTTTTCTTCTCTGATTGCTATCGCAAGTACTTCCAGTACTATATTGAATAAAAAGAGGTGAGAGTGGGCAACCTTGTCTTGTCCCTGATCTCAGGGGGAAGGCTTTCAACTTTTCCCCATTGAGAATGATGCTCGCTGTGGGCTTTTGGTAGATGGCTGTAACTATCTTGAGGAAAGTCCCTTCAATTCCCATTTTCTGGAGGGTTTTAACCATGAACGGGTGCTGGATCTTGTCAAATGCTTTCTCTGCGTCTATTGATAGGATCATATGGTTTTTATTTTTTTTCTCTTATTGATATGATGTATTATGTTGATTGACTTGCGAATGTTGAACCATCCTTACATACCGGGATGAATCCTACTTGGTCATGATGTATAATCTTCTTGATGAGTCTTTGGATTCTGTTTGCTAGAATTTTGTTGAAGATCTTAGCATCCGTGTTCATCAGGGATATTGGTCTGTAGTTTTCTTTCTTTGTGTTGTCTCTCCCTGCTTTGGGTATCAGGGTGATATGTGCCTCGTAGAAGCTGTTTGGGAGTGTTTCTGTTTCTTCTATTTCCTGGAAGAGCTTGAACAGGACTGGCAGTAGGTCCTCCTTAAAGGTTTGGTAGAGTTCACTAGGGAATCCGTCTGGACCTGGGCTTTTGTGTTTGGGAAATCTTTTAATTACTGTTTCTATTTCCTCAATGGTGATAGGCTTATTCAGGTATTGGAGGTCTTCTTGTTTCAGCCGTGGGAGGTTATAGGACTTCAGAAATTGATCCATTTCTTCTAGATTCTCATGTTTCCACGGCATACAGGCTCTCAAAGTAATCTCTGATGATCTTTTGGATTTCTGTGGTTTCTGTTGTGATGTCACCCTTTTTATTTCTGATTCTGTTTATTTGGGTTCTCTCTTTCCCTGTCCTTACAAGTCTTGCCAATGGTTTGTCAATCTTGTTTATTTTTTCAAAAAACCAGCTCTTGGTTTCATTAATCTTTTTGGATTGTTTTTTTTGGTTCCCAACTCATTGATTTCCTCTCTAAGTTTTATTATTTCCTTTTTTTCTGCCTGGGTTGGGCTCCTTTTGTTGGTCTTTCTCTAATGTCTTCAGCTGTGTAGTCAGGTTATTTATGTGGGCCCTTTCTTGTTTCCTGATGAATGCTTGCAGAGCTATAAATTTCCCTCTTAACACGGCTTTTGCCGTGTCCCACAAGTTCTTATAGTTGGTATTGTCATTTTCAATTGTTTCCAGAAATCTTTGGATTTCCTGTTTGATTTCTTCTATGACCCATTTGTTGTTCAGGAGTGAGCTGTTCAGTGTCCAGGTGTTTGGTTTGACTCCCTGTTTCTTTGTACGGTTAACTTCCATTTTCAGTGCATCATGGTCTGAAAAGATAGCTGACACAATTTCTATCTTTTTTATTTTATTGAGGTATGCTTTGTGGCTCAGCATGTGGTCTATCTTGGAGAATGTTCCATGTGCACTAGAGAAAAATGTGTATTCAGCTATTTTGGCATGAAAAGCCCTGTATATATCTACTAGCTCTCTTTCTTCCATTTCTTCCTTCAGGGCCAATATTTCCTTGGTGAGTTTCAGTCTTGTTGATCTATCCATCGTTGATAGAGCAGTGTTGAAGTCTCCAACTATTATTGTGCTACTGTTAATGTCTTCTTTGAGGTCTCTTAGCAGTTGTTTTATGTATTTTGCTGGCCCCTCGTTGGGTGCATATATGTTTAGTAGTGTAATTTCTTCCTGGTGTACATACCCCTTAAGTAATAAGAAATGGCCTTCGTTGTCCCTTCTAACCTTTTTCAGCCTGGAAGTCTATATTATCTGATACTAATATGGCCACACCAGCCTTTTTGGAGGAATTGTTTGCATGGAGAATGGTCTTCCAACCTTTGACTTTGAGTCTGTGTTTGTTCTGATTATTCAGATGTGTTTCTTGTAGACAGCAGAATGTTGGGTTCAATTTTTTAATCCATTTTGTTACTCTGTGTCTCTTAATTGGTGCATTTAGACCATTGACATTGAGAGAGATTATTGTCATCGGATTTTGTGCCATCTTTCTGTTTGAGCTTGTTGTGCTTATGGGTTTGGTCGTATTACAGTAGACCCTTCAGTCCTTCTTTTAAGGTTGGTTTTGAGTCCATGAAGTTCCTGAGTTGTTGCTTATCCATGAAGTTGTGTATCTTTCCTTCATATCTGAATGTGAGTCTGGCCGGGTAAAGAATTCTTGGTGAGGCCTGCAGTTCATTCAGCCTTTTCACAATATCCCACCATTGTTTTCTTGCTCGGAGTGTTTCATCAGAGAAGTCTGCTGTAAGTCTTAGAGATGTTCCTTTGTATGTGATTTCCTTCTTTGATCTTGCTGCTTTCAGTATTCTATCTCTATCTATAGTTTTTGTCATTTTAATTAGGATGTGTCTTGGAGTATTCTTGTTGGGGTTTCTTTTAGCAGGTATCCTACGGGCCTCCTGGATCTTGAGGCAAGTGTTTTTTAGTTCCGGGAACTTCTCAGCAATGATGGCTTTGACAGTTTCTTCTTCATCAGGGTTTTTCTTCTTGCCCTTCTGGGACCCCAATGATCCGTATGTTGTTTCTTCTGGCTTCATCCCGATTATCTCTTGTTGTCTGTTCGGTAATTGTGAGTCTTTTTTTCTATCTTCTGGTGTTGTGTAGAGAATCTTTGGAACGGCGTCTTCGAGATCACTAATTCTTTCTTCAGTAGCTATTATTCTGCTATGCTGGCTTTCCACTGTGTTTTTCATTTCATTTACCTCATTTTTAATATATGTCATTTCCATTTGCATTTTCCTCACTTCTTCTATCATGTCCTCTTGTATTTTTATTGAGTTTGCATTCCATTGCTTCTTTGAATTCCTTATGACTCTTTAACATTTCTTTCCGAAATTCCTTATCAGAGAGGTTATATAACTCATTGGTATTGCTTGGCTCATCTGGACTAGTGATTTCACTCACAGAACTGGATGGAACTTTGCGTTGCCTTACCATTTTGACTATTGTAGGTTGCAAATGTGGGGTCTTGGATGACAGGATAGTACAGTTAGTAGGTGTCTGGTCTGTTTGCGGAGTTTGGGTGGGTAGCAAGGATGTAGGAACCAAGGTTCAGTGGTACCTCATGCAAGATAGGTAGTAAAGGCCACTAGCCTCCTTGCGCGGTTTTGAGTTTTGGGATGATTACGGAAGCGCAGGGCCCAAGGTTCCTCGGTGAAACCAAGGCAGTTAGCCTTGGTTCCCGTTGATGGAGTTTCCACTCTTCCTTGGGGCAGTTTGGGTCCGCAGAGACGCAGGGATCACGCACACATCTGGCGGGGGCGGGAGATTTTCAGCTGGTCCCAGGAGCGCAGCGCCCCAAGGTTCTGCGGTGAAACCAAGGCAGTTAGCCTTGGTTCCCGTTGATGGAGTTTCCGCTCTTCCGTGGGGCAGTTTGGGTCCGCAGAGACGCAGGGATCACGCACACACCTGGCGGGGGGGGGGAGATTTTCAGCCGGTCCCAGGAGCGCAGCGCCCAAGGTTCCGTGGTGAAACCAAGGCAGTTAGCCTTGGTTCCCGTTGATGGAGTTTCCGCTCTTCCGTGGGGCAGTTTGGGTCCGCAGAGGCGCGGGGATCACGCACACACCTGGCGGGGGGGAGATTTTCGCGGTCCCAGGGCGCAGCGCCCAGGTTCGTGAAACCAGGCGTTACCTTGGTTCCCGTTGATGAGTTTCCGTCTTCCTGGGCTTTGGTCCGGGCGCGGATCCGCACACACCTGGCGGGGCGGGAGATTTTCAGCGGTCCCAGGGCGCGCACCCGAGGTTCGCGGTGAAACCAAGGCAGTTAGCCTTGGTTCCCGTTGATGGAGTTTCCGCTCTTCCCTGGGGCAGTTTGGGTCCAGCGGAGACGCAGGGATCACGCACACACCTGGCGGGGAGATTTTCAGCCGGTCCCAGGAGCACAGCGCCCAAGGTTCTTGGTGAAACCAAGGCAGTTAGCCTTGGTTCCCATTGATGGAGTTTCCGCTCTTCCCTGGGGCAGTTTGGGTCCCCGGAGACGCAGGGATCACGCACACTCAAAATTGCTTCTTATTGATTGCAAAGTTTCCCTAATTACATCCTTCATTCCTCTTTTCTTTCATACATAGGAGGTTTGTTTGTACAATACAGATTTAGACATGGACACAAAAGCCACTAATGTAAATGTTGGCTTGGTATCTTTTAGAAAGCTAGTATTTATTTTTTATGAATATTCTTTAGGCAGAAATAGCCATTTTTATAAAATGAAAATAAAGGGTATATAGGAGATACTCATTTAGAAATGTAATTAGGTACATTTATGAGAAACATAAATTTTGCCTGCATTTAGAGGTCTTACTTTTGGTTCACTTTGAGAGAGTATGACCTTTAGTCTTCTGTTAAAGAGGTACTTCGGGCCACAGAAATGCAGATTGCTAGAAAGTGGAATTACTGATTGATTAGAACTTAGCATGAATGACTTTTAAAAAGTTAATGACTGTCTTGGACATTGACCTGTGCTTTAGGGTATTAAGGCTCTTGGAAGCTCAGAGTGTGGGTAGCATAAGAACTACTGCTGCTCAATCAAGCTAAAGGGAGATAAGAATGGAGGGGATAGTAGGTTAATTAGAGTTCTGTTTATATTTTTACCTAGAGCAAGCCCTGAGCAAAGAAAATACTAAAAATCATGAAAAGTTGTACAAACTCTAGAAGGGAAAAGTTTAATACAACAAAGGAAATGTTGCATGAACATGGTTATGTATGAAAATATTGTTTCCCATTTCCAGAGTCGGATTCAGCCATACCATGTTTGAATATAGCAACATGTAACACAATGTTTATGCCTCTAGCAAGATCTCATATATCACCTTACAAATATATTCTTGTCCATCAGACACTATTAACTGATAATATTTTAATAAAGTTATTATTTATATTATTGGTATTTATTTGTACATTTTGGAATGGAAATATTTTATCATGAAGATATATACCGATGTGATATAAACATAGTCATATAGATAAATACATATATATATGCACACACTTTGTATTGTTACTGAAAAATATATAAAATAAACATTGTCATTGATTATACAACACTTGATTTATTATATCTGCTAATGAATTATTTCTCAGTATCTCATGAGTGGCTCAAAATAACCAAAGACTATTCTTTTTAAAGAACACTGGTGGAAAGTCATAAAGCATTAAACAGCTAGATATCAAAACCTTGCTCAAGTAGCAAAAACAATCTCTGTCTCCAATCATGCAGCTATTGTGCTCTTCAGAAAGGCTTTTGTAATATGAGAATCAGTCATGTTTGGCCCTGACTGATACAAAGTAGGTTTTCTTTCTTGCTAAGTAAAATTTACAAACACCAGGCTTTAAAAATAAAGCTACTTTCAGAGGAAAGGCTATTCTCAGAGGAATCACAAGTTGAGTCTCACAGTTTCTAGCATGGTGATGATTTCAGCATCATTAGCATCAGAAAAACTGTTATCCTGGAAATTAATATTAACTCTGCTAGTAACAGGAGTTGATGAAGAGTTACATCATCAACAAAGAGTTCTGAAAGTGACAAATAGTCTGAAATTTGAAAGATTCCACACCCTCATAGACTCGCAGGATATAACTCTTGTATTGCTTCCCCACCAGGACCACCCTAGTTTCTCAAGAGTTACCCTTAGATGTCACTTGTCTTGTCACTTGTCTTCCTGTTGTTCATTGATTGGCTCGATCTGGCACCAGTAATGTATCCATTCATTGGGAATGAGGTCCATTATTGTTACTGCTATTGGCATATCGAATACACCACTGGTAGCTTGCCAGGCTCTGCTGTGGCTCTGGGTTCATTCCAGGGGACCCAGTCGTTTTCTATGATAGACCATCAACCAACCAGGGACCACGGGGCAGAGCCCTTGGTAGACAAGCCTGTCGCCTGTCTGCTACCTTCCAACAAAGCCGGGCACCACAGCCACGCCACACCTGCAACACCTCGCGGGGTAGGATCCTTAGGTAACATTTAAATTTTAGTTGGAATACAATCAATGTTCTTGATAGTGAACACATGATATACATTTTTAAATGTCTTATTTAGTGTATATTGTGCTCTTTAGCTGAATAAGCTTAACATCTCTGTGTTTATAAAATCTATAAAGAGAATATCTTATAATTACAATTAATGAGAGTCACATTAATAGGGTAAGACTCAGCTGGATGTTATAATCTTGGTGCCCTACCTAGGTGATGAAAAATTTTTAAATAGCACCAAAGAGGAAATTCTCACTTTAAGTGACATGGTGTTATTAATGAGCTTTAAACAGACCATGATGAGCTTTAAACAGACCATGATGAGGAAATTTATTGACAACAAAAAATTCAAATTTACAACTATATTTAAAACAAATGGGTCACAGTTACAACCGAAAGTTAGTCATCGGTCCTCTGAAAAGTCCAGCCTGAATTTAGTAAAGCATCTCATAAACTCTTAGTGGCTTTCAGTGGATCTCCTCCATTTCTTAGTTATTCCTCTCCAGGGTATGAGTCTAGTGTTGTTCATTTTCATTGTACAGACTTAGGCCCTCTTGTAATTTTCAGTAAAAAGTAGAATATCTAAATCAATATTATGCTTTTGTCTAATTAATACATTCTGTGTCAGAGGTTTGTCAACAATATCCCAGCTCAGGGCTAAAAACACCCTTATCCTCATTCACAGAGAGCAGAAAGTAAATTTTGTCAGAATAACTTTGCTTTAATATTTCATTACATTGGCATTACTTTTTTAATATTTAATGCTATCATTGGTGTTGACATTGGCATATACACAGAAATACATCTATCAAGGCTCCTGCCCTTAATTTAACTTTATTAAAAAGTGAATGATATAATTATCTTTACAAATAATAATAATTTAACACAAATAAATCCTACCTGGCAAAGAAAAGTACATATTAATTAGACCAAAGCAAATATTGATTTAGATATTCTGCTCCTAACAACCCTTATTTTCCCTGTTACTTTGTCAGCATCTCAATTGTTTTGTTAGTTTAACTTCCAACACAACAGATTGCTTTGTAGTCAGAGAAAAAAGACTTTACAATGCATTTATTGCCATCTAAATAACCCCTTTGTGGTTTTAAAAATTGGATTCAAACAGCAAGAAAATAATGATGTCTCTCTAATTGGCTTCAGGTGCAACATTTATTTTAAACTCGAATTTCCTTATGTTGAACATAGTAATCGGTTATAAAAAAAAGTGTGGAATTATTATCCAAGTGACTTATTTTTACATCCTTTGAAAGAATACTTCATCTTGAATAATGCAGATACACCCAGAGGAAGTAGTCTGAAACCAAATTCCTCAAGCTCAAAGAATTCACAGACTAGAATGTTTAATCACCAGATTGGATCTCTGGTCACCATTGGAATTCATCTTTCATTTCCTCCCAAGAATGATTAGTTAAAGTACTTCTCTATAACTCTGAGCAAATTAATCGACTGATAGTCAACATGTTTAGAGAAGGTTGATTCATATTAAGTTTTTCCTGTGCAGAGAGGCAGACCTACTCTTTGTTTTCTTCTTCAGTAATCTTTACATCAAGATAGTGTATGACCTAAAATCACACTCTCAGCCTTAAACCACAAGTCCCAGGCACAGATGGAGATATTGATTTTCACTGTCTTGCAATAATCTCTCCTTAACCCATTTCTTTCCAAACAGCACAAAAATATTGATCCTCTCATCCTCCCTAAGATAATACTACCATGAGAAGTGACATGTTTTAGAGATGAATTTTAGAAAGACATTCCACACATACAAAAGGTATTATAAGAATAAATTGATTCAGTGAATAAGTTATATTTATGAAGTTCTTATAACAATATTGGGTGAAGATACTCTTTTCATTAAAGAACCTTTTTAAACATTAATTTTCATAGAAAACATTATATGTGTGCAATATGGGCATGCACACATTGCCGAGGAACTTTAATGGCCCTGTTCCTTGGGTTTGCTTTGTTTGACATTATACAAAATTCACATGAATTTCGTGAATTCATTATCAATGATTCCGTGACCTATTAGCCCACTGCATCTCCTAAATTTCATTGAGACCCTGAAGGAAGAATTTTGCTGCCTCACTGGATTCCTATGTGTGATTAAGTACTTTATTTGACAAAAACGAATGATCCAGATCTTCTCTGAAAGTAAACTGGAGCATATAGTGATGTATAGAATCAGACTTTTGCCATTAAATCATTACAAACAAAATAAAATAAGAAATTTAAACCAGTGATTTCAATATAAAATGTGATATTCCTGTGGAAATATAAAATCTTACAATTAAATAAGATAAAATGTCAGGGACGCTGTCTTTTTTTACAAAAGCATCGAAAATCAGATGTGTTGGGCATGTAATGTGATTTAGAGATGACCACTGGACTAGAGCCGTTACCAACTGGATCCCATGGGATGTCAAAAGATCACGTGAGCCGCCCACCTACAAGATGGTCAGACTTCTTCGTCAAGACCCTGAACAAACGGTTTGAGGCTCTTTGTATTCCTGAAGCAACCAGATGCCATTGGGCTACATTGGCATGTGATAGGGTCAAATGGAAATGTCACTGGTGCCCGCTCGAGCAAATCAATGAATAACGGGATGTCAAGTGCTCAAGTGAAAAATTTAAAATCCTTAGGCCCAAGGAGAAAGCTCAAAGGAACGGGGCATACTGTTGCAGGCATATGGACATCTGGAATAACCGGGGATCCCCAGCCTCACTTGGCCTCGAGTAGCACCATTCACTGGGACTGAGTATAGACCCATCAGGTCTGCAATGCTGGGCAAGTAATCCTGAGAGCAGCCCTCTGAACTCTGAACACCACTGAAGTGATCCTTCAAGGAGGTATGTTTAAACTCTAAACTCCTTAGCAAAAATATAAGACTTTTCAAATTTCTGTTTATTTCAACTATTTCAATTCATCACTTTCTTCTTTATCTTACATATATCTCCTTTATCTCTTCATATATATATATATATATATATATATATTTGTATCGTATATATCTTCCTTACCTTCTTGCTTCTTGCTAGATTTACTGGTATCAGATAGAACCTGTCTAGAACTGTATACAATGTATAAATGTGAAAGATCTTGGGAATATGAAATGTGAAAGATCTTGGGAAAAAATAGATCTTACCCTAGCAATAAAAATAATTATGAAGTACCTTATTAGTTTATCTATAGTATAATGTGCAACATATTTAACAATATGAGCAGAAAGTTAATGACTGATGACTGATGTTTACAGAAGTGTTCATTTCCATATAGTGTGAGCAAAGAAGTGTTAGTGTGTACTCTAACATTTAGGCAATAAAGAGTACTGTTTTGAGGGAGTGGAATTTACATGATTACTGAGACATGACCCCAAAAGCTGAAAATTTCAGTTGCAAAAAGTAGACCAGGTTTGATTTCTATAGCAGAAGAAGGAAGACTAGATTTTAAAAAGCAGATTAAAACCAGAAAGATATAAATTATTTTGAAATGTTGGAAAGTATCATTGTTAGTATAGCTGCAATGAGACTACTATTTAAGTGCAGAAATTGTAAGCTTTGCAAGAGATTTTGAAAGATTCGATTTTCTTGTTTCCTAAAAAGAAATGGATTCACAAAATGTGCTTTTCAGCATAAGGAAATGGATTTTATAATTGGAAAAGTTGGTCAGGGGATTGCAGCAGCTAGCCTACACATTGCTTTATTTGTCTATAAATTTCCCCTGGATGTTTCATACATAGATCCTACTTCCTCAACATAATTTGTAATTGTTTCAAGGGCAAAGCCTTTAAATTTCCCATGATAGTTAGCCCAATAAAATAAGTGCATGCTTATAATAATTATTATACATGATAATAATATTATTACAATTAACCATAAACTAAGCTCCTGCTTAGTACAGCAAAATATCAAATTTCAGAAGACATCAATTCTATGACTGCTAGTGTTAGAGAAGAAGGATGAATAAAATAGAATAAATATGTATTCACCTTAACCATTACATTGAAATTTTTTATGTGCATTCTTCTCAAAAGATGGAAGAGAATCAAATGTGAAAAGGTTGTTTTGGAATTAAGAAGTTTGAATAGATGGAGTTTAAGTGGATCGGGGGAAATTATTTGCACCCTTACTAAACAACCTAATGTCCTTATGGAGAATAGCATCATTTCAGAAATTGATTTTTTGAGATTTCTAGAAAATATCTAAGTACTCAAAATTTATTTAGTTTTTACTTGTCACTAACCATTATGAATTTTGTTTCTTCATTGTTCCCCATGTTTCTGCTGGATATGGAATGTTGTCTTATTCAAGTCATTCTTTTCCACTCTAATTTTTTAAAATTTATCTGTGCTCCAATAGAAAAAACCCTACCCGGAGTAGAAGTTAGTATTGAATGAAAATCATTTTTCCTAAGATATATTATAATAGTCTTTGGTGCATTTTTTGTGGGAACATTGGATTACAAATCTCAGTGCCAGCTCTTCTACTTACTAAATGTGAAGTTTTCATTGTTATTGTTGCTGTTAAAATAAAATAAAAATAGAAATCTTTAAAAATAAAACTTAAAAAATCTTTTCATTCTCAGCAAGGTATTTTGAGGATTATAACATGTATATGTTTACATTGTCAAGGTACATTATAAATAGTAGGTGTTCAATAAATGTTAAGTTACCTCCTACGTTTCTATGTTATATAATAGAATGTTGTAAAATCTGGACCCTTATAAAATCTCTAGTTTCATTATAGAAGAGTCAGTTAGAAAAGTCATCACAGAAATCAATCAACACATTCCTGAATTGAGGAATATGGAGGGAAGAGGCTGACTCAGGTAGGGAGAGTGTAAAGGAAGAAGTGAGATGAGTGAGATATGGTAAAGATTTAGATGTATGACTTACATTATTAGTGGCAACCAGATGCGTTCACTAGGAGAAAGTTAATGACACTTTCATATATTCAGTTATGTAACACATATGTTTCCTGAATCAACCAGATGCCATTGGGCTACATTGGCACGTGATAGGGTCCAATGGAAATGTTAATGGCGACCGCTCGAGCAAATCGATGAATAACGGGATTCAAGTGATCAAGTGAACACATAGGTATCATGAATGTTCTTGATAGACAATGTGGAAAGTATTGTGATATCACTCTGAAATATCCAGGTATAATCTCTGTACTTTGGGACTTTTCATCCTAGGAAGAGAAATAGTGAACAGTGAAGTAAATGAAAAACAAGGTTATACAACTAATGTGGTTAAAGAAATAAACAGTCTAATAAGAAAAGCAAAAGGGGCAATATTTTAGTGGGCATTGAAGAAACAAACAGTACCTTCTGGGGCAAGAGAGTGAACCTGAGTTGTTTTTGGTTTTCATGTTTGGGTCACATCCAGTGGGGAACAGTTCAGGGATGGGGGTGAGGGTTGCACCAGGTAGTGCCTGTGGGATCATGCAGTGCTGGTGATTAAAACCTGGTCTCCTGAATGCAAAGCATTTACAGTTGAGTTTTAAGAGAGTTGATGAAAAGAACCTGATCCTCTGAAAAGTCAGTGAAGAAGGGATTGCAACAAAGCAAACAAATCAATAAAAGACCTCATGTGAGTCTGTGGCAGTTAGAATAGGGAAGAGACCAGTATGACAATTATACTTGGGAATGAACATTTTGAACAGGAACTCAGTGTCGAAAGTGGTAAAGGGTAACCGTTTATAAAAAGATTTTTCTAAATTAATACTTTATTATACCACCGTGAGATATACAATTACAACGTTGTTCATGATTGGAGGTTTCGGTCACATAGTGTTCCATCACCCGTCCTCCACCAGTGCCCATATCCCACCACCAATGTCCCCAATTCCCTCCCCCCTCCCATAGCCTGCCTAAATGGCAGGTTCTTTATCTCTTTTCTTTTTCCCTCTCTCTTGCTTCCTTCTCCTAGACATTGTGGGTTGTACTACATACACTTGGAAGCCATCATGTGCATTTTTTTGCCTGTATTTAATGCTCAGTTCTAAGTTGGTATCAGCCCTTTCGACATTTATTCACACATGTTCCCTTCTCTGTCTTACTTAACCTCTGACTCCCTCACGTTTGCGGTAATTTCCACTTTTGGTAAGATCACCTGATATATTTATGTCATGTAAATAAATGCAGTCATTCTAGGTCTCTCTCTTTCCTTCTGACTAATTTCGCTCAACATGATCCTTTTCATGTCCATCCATTTATAGGCAAATTTCATAACTTCATTTTTCCTGACAGCTGCATAGTATTCCATTGTGTAGATGTACCACAGTTTCTTTATCCAGTCATCAGTTCTCGGGCATACTGGTTGTTTCCAGGTTCTGGCTATTGTAAATAGTGCTGCTATGAAAATAAAAGTGCGGATTGTGTTTCCGCTGTGTGTTTTTGGCTTCCCAGGGTATATTACCAGAAGTGGTATGGCTGGGTCAAAAGGAAGCTCAATTTCTAGTCTTTGGAGGAATGTCCATATTGTTTTCCAGAAAGGTTGTACAAGTTGACATTCCCACCAACAATGTATGAGAGTCCCCTTTTCCCCACATCCACGCCAGCACTTGTTACTTTTACCCTTTTGGATATGGACCAGTCTCTGTGGTGTGAGGTGATATTTCATTGTTGTTTTGATTTGTATCTCTCTGATGATTAGTGATGATGAGCATTTTTTCATATGCCTTTTGGCCATTCGAATTTCTTCCTTGTCAAAGTTTCTGTTCATCTCTTCTCCCCATTTTTTATGGGGTTGGCTATTTTCTTTTATAGCTGTACCAGTCCCTGATATATCCTGGATATTAACCCCTTATCAGATGGGTATTGGGTGAATATTCTTTCCGATTCTGTAGACTGCCTTTGTATCTTAGTCACTGTTTCTTTTTTTTTTATTTTTTATTTTTACAATAAAAATAAAACCCGCCAGGAGAGATGGCGGGTTCTAGCCCTGGCTCGCCAGCCCAGCAGAGCCTTGAAACAAGCCAGACGCACCCCCCACTCCATGAGGGCCTCCATTTTCCACATCCGGACTTCTTTTTCATCAGAACTCCACCCAGCAGACCAGCCTATCACACTCTAGCTCCCGCGGCCGCTTGCGCCGCGGTTCATCATTAAATGCTGGAGTTAGAAATGACTGCAAGAGTATGGTACTTGCACGGCAGAGCCTGGCAAGCTACCCGTGTTGTATTTGATATGCCAAATACCAGTAACAATTATAGACCTCATTCCGAATGGATTGTGGCTCTTTATGTTCCTGGAGCAAGCAGATGCCTTGGGCTCTACTAGCATGAGACAGGACATATGGAGATGTTACTGGGGCCCGCTCGAGCAAATCGATGAACAACGGGAAGACAGACAGTGACAGTGATATTTTTACAATTACGAAGATATACAATTAAAAAGTTCATATTTGGGTTTTGGTCATACAGTGTTCCAGCACCCATCTCGCCACCAGTGCCCATCTTCAACCACCAACGTCCCCAGTTCCCTTCCCCCCCCCCAGCCGGCCTCCATGGCAGGTTCTTTATTTCTTTCCCTTAGAAAAAGATTTTTTAAAAAAGAAGTAGTCCACTGATTTAGTCCATTCAGTTTGTCCATGGAACCAAAATATATAGAACTTCATATCTTAAATTAATAAATGGGTCTGACTTAAGTTAAGAAAAATAGTACTAAATGGAAAGGGTGCTATTTCTGTCTCTATTTTCCCCTAAGTTCCTACTTTTGTCCCTAGTGTATTTTGCATATGTCTCTCCTGGGGGCAGACGGGTAATGAAGGATCCCTTTTGTGGTCCTTTTTTTTCTCCTCCCCAGAAAGAAGGGAATCTAAAACAGTCAGACACAGAGAACTAGATGCATTTAAGTAGAGATCAGAATTAGTATACATTGATGTCACAACTGAATGCTAATAACTAAGTGCAAAGCAAAATTCACATGTGCAGCAGCTTCTTATCCTAATGTCTCTTCCTGGATCCTACTCCACATAAGTGGCAGGGTAGCTGAATTATTCTCAAAATTTGCTTCATGCTAGTTCACCTATCAGATTCGCTCTGTAACTCCGAATTCTAGTTTATCAACTCACAGTTTCCGCAGATTGAACATGGGTATTGCTATTTTTAAAGAGTCCTCAGTTATTCTGAAAGTTTAGGACAATTTCATAAATACTGCACTAAGTAAACTTAGTCATAAATAAGTCTAAAAAATTCTGGTTCAAACAATACATGTCATTCAATGTGGTGACATTGTTTTGTCTTGCAGAGCTCAGAAATTAGTCTACACTAAACACCTTAGCTATCACTGAAGCAGGCACAAGAGATCCCCAGTGTCTTCTCATTTATCTTAGTCCCCAGGGACCAAAGAAGTCCTAACTGACTCTCTTCAAGAGTGGTGTCATTCTTCCAACTTCGAACACAGTGTAGATGTGTATTTGTGTAGCACCTTCCAATAAGATGGGAATAGCTGGGTAGAAAAGAGAAAGGAGCACGGTGGTTCCTCAACCAAAAATAAATAAACCATAATGATACAGAAATCTCACACTAAATACTCTTTAAAAAATGTAAGTTTGATGTCAAGCAGATACCTCACTGACAGATTTATCTCTAGCATATTTGTGTTCCTTGCCTGTAGAATGATCCTTGTGGCATTAATGCCAAAGGCATGGAAAAATCCTAAGTGCTCATTAGAAGATGATGGATAAAGAAAACATGATATGTATACCCACTAGAATATTATTCAATCTTAACAACAAAAAAAAGAAAAAAGACTAATCACTCCTATTTGTTTATGATTTACTACCAGAGATTTATTTAGAAGGCATGAAATAGGGCCCATGAATTCACAATTCTAACAAGCTCCAGGTGATGCTAATGAATTTTATCTGTGGACTACACTCACTTTTGGGCACATCTGCTTTGAAAATAATACCTATCTGGTTCTTAATTTTTTAAAAAATGGAAATCGTGTCACTTGCAACCACATGGAGGAACTTAGAGAACATTAAGCCAAGGGAATAAATCAAATAAAAAAACATAATTCCACTGTGAGATATCAAAAGCTAAAGTCACATAAAAAGAGACGATAATGATGGTTGACAGGGGCTGTTGAGACGGAACTGCGAAAGAGGGAATGTTGTGCAAATTAGGAGTAAGTTTTAGTTACACATGACAAATAAATTCTAAATAATTTCTTAAAACATAGCTCCTATACTTAACAATATCGTATTATGCACATTAAAATTTTTATGTGTTAAGTGTTTTGCCAGAGTAAAAATTAAATTGAAATACATATTTATTTTAAAAATAAACATATCCATATCTAATTGGAAGCCATGATGTTTGGGAAAGGATTCCGTGAAATCTATCAGGAGGTTGTTGTACTCTTCAAAAATACTTAGTGTGAAATAAGTCACTAATAGACAAAATCCTGATGGTATCATTTACTCAGAGAGAGCTACCGTGGGAAATAAAGAGGAATGACTGGGACACGATGCTAAGCTATCTGCTCTCTCTAGGAAGTACTACTACTAGGGAAAGGAAGCCGGGCCAATGTGTGGAGAAAGAAGGATTATATTATAGGAAACAAAGGATCAGCTTGAGGGAATTCTGTGCTCTGAGCTGTAGCTGAAATGTGCTAATGATCAATTTAACACCTGCCATTTTAATTAGCACCTAAGGATAAGCTGAAATTGAGAAAGAGGACTGGAAACAGTAAAATGGCCCAAGAGGAAGCCTGGGTCAGAGGGAAAATAAAGATCCACTGTTTATAGAAACAAGTGATTATCATTAGTCAGTGGAAGCAGAACCAAAGCATGCTCATTTGTTTTTTAGTCTACCTTTGTGATAAAAATTTAGATGAGAAGCTAATTATTAAATGGTCTCAGGAAAATTGATATTAATATAAGCTTTTTAAGAAAGGTTTCCTGGTAGTGAGAGATTTTTAAGAATCAAAATAGCAAAAAGTGTGTGAGAACACAGGCTAGATTTTTTCAGGAGTTTCATTTCTATTAATATGAGCTAGTTTC
>JAJIBD010002257.1:0-26838 GCA_021461705.1 Cryptotis parvus
AGGTGTGTGTGATCCCCATGTCTCCATGGACCCAAACTGCCCCAGGGAAGAGTGGAAACTCCATCAACGGGAACCAAGGCTAACTGCCTTGGTTTCACCCGCTGAACCTGGGCGCTGCGCTCCTGGGACCGGCTGAAAATCTCCCCCCCCCGCCAGGGTGTGCGTGATCCCTGCGTCTCCGGGGACCCAAACTGCCCCAGGGGAAGAGCGGAAACTCCATCAACGGGAACCAAGGCTAACTGCCTTGGTTTCACGCAGAACCTTTGGGCCCTGCGCTTCCGTAATCATCCCAAAACTCAAAACGCGGGCGGCTAGCGCCGTCTGCGCGAACCTTTTACTACCTATCTTGCATGAGGTACCACTGAACCTTGGTTCCTACATCCTTGCTACCCACCCAAACTCCGCAAACAGACCAGACACCTACTAACTGTACTATCCTGTCATCCAAGACCCCACATTTGCAACCTACAATGAGTCAAAATGGTAAGGCAACGCAAAAGTTCCATCCAGCTCTGTGAGTGAAGTCACTAGTCCAGATGAGCCAAGCAATACCAATGAGTTATATAACCTCTCTGATAAGGAATTTCGGAAAGAAATGTTAAGGAGTCATAAGGAATTCAAAGAAGCAATGGAATGCAAACTCAATAAAATACAAGAGGACATGATAGAAGAAGTAGAGGAAAATGCAAATGGAAATGACATATATTAAAAATGAGGTAAAATGAAATGAAAAACACAGTGGAAAGCCAGCATAGCAGAATAATAGCTACTGAAGAAAGAATTAGTGATCTCGAAGACGCGTTCCAAAGATTCTCTACACAACACCAGAAGATAGAAAAAAAGACTCACAATTACCGAACAGACAACAAGAGATAATCGGGATGAAGCCAGAAGAAACAACATACGGATCATTGGGGTCCCAGAAGGGCAAGAAGAAAACCCTGATGAAGAAGAAACTGTCAAAGCCATCATTGCTTGAGAAGTTCCCGGAACTAAAAAAACACTTGCCTCAAGATCCAGGAGGCCCGTAGGATACCTGCTAAAAAGAAACCCCAACAAGAATACTCAAGACACATCTTAATTAAAATGACAAAAACTATAGATAGAGATAGAATACTGAAAGCAGCAAGATCAAAGAAGGAAATCACATACAAAGGAACATCTCTAAGATTTACAGCAGACTTCTCTGATGAAACACTCCGAGCAAGAAAACAATGGTGGGATATTGTGAAAAGGCTGAATGAACTGCAGGCCTCACCAAGAATTCTTTACCCGGCCAGACTCACATTCAGATATGAAGGAAAGATACACAACTTCATGGATAAGCAACAACTCAGGAACTTCATGGACTCAAAACCAACCTTAAAAAGAAGGACTGAAGGGTCTACTGTAATACGACCAAACCCATAAGCACAACAAGCTCAAACAGAAAGATGGCACAAAATCCGATGACAATAATCTCTCTCAATGTCAATGGTCTAAATGCACCAATTAAGAGACACAGAGTAACAAAATGGATTAAAAAATTGAACCCAACATTCTGCTGTCTACAAGAAACACATCTGAATAATCAGAACAAACACAGACTCAAAGTCAAAGGTTGGAAGACCATTCTCCATGCAAACAATTCCTCCAAAAGGCTGGTGTGGCCATATTAGTATCAGATAATATAGACTTCAGGCTGAAAAAGGTTAGAAGGGACAACGAAGGCCATTTCTTATTACTTAAGGGGTATGTACACCAGGAAGAAATTACACTACTAAACATATATGCACCCAACGAGGGGCCAGCAAAATACATAAAACAACTGCTAAGAGACCTCAAAGAAGACATTAACAGTAGCACAATAATAGTTGGAGACTTCAACACTGCTCTATCAACGATGGATAGATCAACAAGACTGAAACTCACCAAGGAAATATTGGCCCTGAAGGGAAGAAATGGAAGAAAGAGAGCTAGTAGATATATACAGGGCTTTTCATGCCAAAAAAGCTGAATACACATTTTTCTCTAGTGCACATGGAACATTCTCCAAGATAGACCACATGCTGAGCCACAAAGCATACCTCAATAAAATTAAAAAGATAGAAATTGTGTCAGCTATCTTTTCAGACCATGATGCACTGAAAATGGAAGTTAACCGTACACAGAAACAGGGGAGTCAAACCAAACACCTGGAAACTGAACAGCTCACTCCTGAACAACAAATGGGTCATAGAAGAAATCAAACAGGAAATCCAAAGATTTCTGGAAACAAATGAAAATGAAGACACCAACTATAAGAACTTGTGGGACACGGCAAAAAGCCGTGTTAAGAGGGGAAATTTATAGCTCTGCAAGCATTCATCAGGAAACAAGAAAGGGCCCACATAAATAACCTGACTACACAGCTGAAGACATTAGAGAAAGACCAACAAAAGGAGCCCAACCCAGGCAGAAAAAAAGGAAATAATAAAACTTAGAGAGGAAATCAATGAGTTGGAAACCAAAAAAACAATCCAAAAGATTAATGAAACCAAGAGCTGGTTTTTTGAAAAAATAAACAAGATTGACAAACCATTGGCAAGACTTGTAAGGACAGGGAAAAGAGAGAACCCAAATAAACAGAATCAGAAATAAAAAGGGTGACATCACAACAGAAACCACAGAAATCCAAAAGATCATCAGAGATTACTTTGAGAGCCTGTATGCCGTGAAACATGAGAATCTAGAAGAAATGGATCAATTCCTGAAGTCCTATAACCTCCCACGGCTGAAACAAGAAGACCTCCAATACCTGAATAAGCCTATCACCATTGAGGAAATAGAAACAGTAATTAAAAAGACTTCCCAAACACAAAAGCCCAGGTCCAGACAGATTCCCTAGTGAACTCTACCAAACCTTTAAGGAGGACCTACTGCCAGTCCTGTTCAAGCTCTTCCAGGAAATAGAAGAAACAGAAACACTCCCAAACAGCTTCTACGAGGCACATATCACCCTGATACCCAAAGCAGGGAGAGACAACACAAAGAAAGAAAACTACAGACCAATATCCCTGATGAACACGGATGCTAAGATCTTCAACAAAATACTAGCAAACAGAATCCAAAGACTCATCAAGAAGATTATACATCATGACCAAGTAGGATTCATCCTGGGTATGCAAGGATGGTTCAACATTCGCAAGTCAATCAACATAATACATCATATCAATAAGAGAAAAAATAAAAACCATATGATCCTATCAATAGACGCAGAGAAAGCATTTGACAAGATCCAGCACCCGTTCATGATTAAAACCCTCCAGAAAATGGGAATTGAAGGGACTTTCCTCAAGATAGTTACAGCCATCTACCAAAAGCCCACAGCGAGCATCATTCTCAATGGGGAAAAGTTGAAAGCCTTCCCCTGAGATCAGGGACAAGACAAGGTTGCCCACTCTCACCTCTTTTATTCAATATAGTACTGGAAGTACTTGCCATAGCAATCAGAGAAGAAAAGGACATCAAGGGCATCCAGATAGGCAAGGAAGAAGTCAAGCTATCATTATTTGCAGATGACATGATATTATACCTAGAGAACCCTAAACTCTCTACCAAAAAACTCCTAGAAACAATAGACGCATATAGTAGAGTGGCAGGATACAAAATCAACACGCAAAATCGGTGGCTTTCCTATATACAAATAACGAAAGAGAAGAAAGGGATATTAAGGAAACAATTCCATTCACAATTGTGCCACAGAAAATCAAATACCTAGGAATCAACTTACCCAAGTGTGTAAAGGACCTGTACAAAGAAAACTACAAGACACTGCTCCAAGAGATAAAAGAGGACACAAGGAAATGGAAACAAATTCCCTGCTCATGGATGGGGAGAATCAACATTGTCAAAATGGTAATACTCCCTAGAGCTCTATACAGATTCAATGCAGTCCCTATGAGGATACCCATGACATTCTTCAAAGAAATTGACCAAACAATCCTGAAATTTGTATGGAACGATAAACCCCCAAGGATAGCTAAAGCAATCCTCGGGAAAAAGAAGATGGGAGGCATCACCTTACCCAACTTCAAACTGTACTACAAGGCAGTAGTAATTAAAACAGCATGGTATTGGAATAAAAACAGACCCGTGGACATATGGAATAGAATTGAGTATCCTGACACCCAACCTCAAACACATGATCATTTAATCTTTGATAAAGGTGCAATGAGTCTAAAATGGAGTAAGGAAAGCCTCTTCAATAAGTGGTGTTGGGAAAACTGGGCAGCGACATGTAAAAAAAATGAATTTGGACCTGTGTCTAACACCATGCACAAAAATCAGATCAAAGTGGATTAAAGATCTCAATATCAGACTTGAATCCATAAAAGTACATTGAAGAAAATATAGGAAAAACCCTCCATGACATTGAAGCTAAAGGCATCTTCAAAGATGAAACATCTCTAACAAAGCAACTAGAAGAAAAGATAAATATATGGGACTACATGAAACTAAAAAGCTTCTGCACCTCAAAAGAAACAGTGACTAAGATACAAAAAGCAGTCCACAGAATGGGAAAGAATATTCACCCAATACTCATCTGATAAGGGGTTAATATCCAGGATATATCAGGCACTGGTAGAACTTTACAAGAAGAAAACAAACAACCCCATCAAAAAATGGGGAGAAGAAATGAACAGAAACTTCAGCAAGGAAGAAATTCGAATGGCCAAAAAACATATGAAAAAATGCTCATCATCACTAATCATCAGAGAGATGCAAATCAAAACAACAATGAGATACCACTTTACACCACAGAGACTGGCACATATTCAAAAGAACAAGAACAACAAGTGCTGGCGTGGGTGTGGGGAAAAGGGGACACTCATCCATTGTTGGTGGGAATGCCGGCTGGTACAGCCTTTCTGGAAAACAATATGGACATTCCTCCAAAGACTAGAAATTGAACTCCCATTTGACCCAGCCATACCACTCCTGGGAATCTACTCTGGGAAACAAAAAATACGCACCGGAAACACCATCCCTACTTTTATGTTCATAGCAGCATTATTCACAATACCCAGAATCTGGAAGCAACCCGAGTGCCCGAAAATAGATGACAGGATAAAAAGCTTTGGTACATCTACACAATGGAATACTAGGCAGCTGTTAGGAAAAATGAAGTTATAAAATTTGCCTACAAATGGATGGACATGGAGAAGATTATGTTGAGCGAAATTAGCCAGAGAGAGAGACAGTTACAGAATGACTGCATTTATCTGCATAACATAAATATATAGGTACATATTATGATACCAATATCCAAGGTCAAGTGAAACATACATCAGGAGGTCCTGTCAAAGGTGGAAATTATCACAAACGTGTGGGAGTCAGAGGCTAGGTAAGACAGAAAATGGAACAGTGCGCTAACAATTGTGAGGGCACTAATGCCAACCTAGAACTGAGCATTAAATAGAGGCAAAAGGATACACATGACAACCCTTTAATGTATGTTCTGTAATCCATAGTCTGGAGAGGGAAGGAAAAGAGAAAGATAGAGAAATGGAAAGAAATAAAGAACCTGCCATGGAGGAGGGCTGGGGGGAGGGGGAGGGAACCGGGGACGTTGGTGGTGGGAGATGGGCACTGGTGGCGGGATGGGTGCTGCTACACTGTATGACCAAAACCCAAATATGAACTTTTTAATTGTATATCTTTGTAATTGTAAAAATAAAAAAATGAAAAAAAAGTTTTATGAGGAATGTCCATATTGTTTTCCAAAAGGACTGGACCAGTTGGAATTCCCACCAACAGTGAATGAAAGTCCCTTTCTCCCCATATCTACGCCAGCACTAGGTGTTCTTGCTCTTTTGGCTGTGTGCCAGTCTCTGTGGTATGAAATGATACCTTGTTGTTGTTTTGATTTACATTTCCCTGATGACTAATGATGAAGAGCACTTTTTCATATGACTTTTTGGCTATTAAGATTTCTCCTTTTTGGAAGTTTCTGTTCATTTCTTCTCCCTATTTTTTGATGGGGTTGGCTATGTTCTTCTTGTAAAGTTCTTACCAATGCCTGATATATCCTGGATATTAACCCCTTATCAGATGGGCATTGAATGAATATTCTTTCCCAGTCTGTGGGCTGTGTTTGTATCTTGGTCACTGTTTCTCTTGTGGTGCAGAAGATTTTCAGTTTTATATAATCCCATTTGTTTATCTTTGCTTCCATTTTCTTTGTCAGTGGTGTTTCGTTTTTGAAAATGCCTTTAGATTCAATATCGTAAAGAGTTTTTTTTTATGTTTTCTTCTATGTACCTTACAGATTCACGTCTGATGTTGAGAGTTTTGATACATTTTGATCTGATCTTTGTGCATGGTGTTAGAAGAAGGTCTAAGTTCATTTTTTTACATGTAGCTGCCCAGTATTCCCAGCACTACCTGTTGAAGAGACTTTCTTTGCTCCACTTAATTTTTTGGCTCCTTTATCAAAGAAGCAATCATATTTTGGAGAGTGCGTGTCAGGATATTCAGTTCTATTCCATAGGTCTATAGGTCTGTCACTATGTCATTACATGCTATTTTAGTTATGACTGCTTTGTAGTAGTTTGAAGCTGGATAAAGTGATGCCTCCCATCTTCTTTTTCACAAAGATTGCTTCAGCTCTCTGTGGGGGCTTATTATTACATACACACTTCAGGAATGTTTGGTCAATTTCTTTGAAGAATGTCATGGGTATTCTTATAGATACTGCATTGAATCTGTATAAAGCTCTACGGAGTATTACCTGGATTCTCCTTTGTATGAAATTTCCTTCTTTGATCTTGTCACTTGAAGAATTGTGTATGTATAGCATCTATAGCATCTGTTATTCTGACTAGGATATGTCATGGAATCTTTTTAATAGGGTCTCTTTCTGCTGGTACCCTTCAGTCTTCTTGGATCTGTTTACCTTCATCCTTTAACTCTGGCAACTTTTCAGCAAGGATGCCATTAACTGTTTCTGATTCCTTGGGGATGCCTCCCTGTCACTCTGGGACTCCAATGATTCTTATGTTTGTCCTCTTAGATTCAGCCCCATGTTTTCTAGTCTGGTGCTGATCCATTTCTTGGTCTGTTTTATATGTTGTATTTCCATGAGTGCTTTCTGCAGCTCATCCTCATTCTCACTGATTCTGTCTTCTGTTTCTGTTGTTCAAATCTTGCGGGCATCTATTGCGTTTTTCATTTCATCTACAGAGTCTTTTATTGATGACATTTCTATTTGTAGTTTTCTTATTTCTGCTGTCATTTCCTCCCATATTTTATTGTCTTCCCTTTGTATTGTTTCTTTCATGTCGTCCTTCATTTTCTGGATATCTGTTCCATTGTTTCTTTGAGCTCATTAAACATCCTTACCATTTCCTCTCTGAATTCTTTATCAGAGAGGTTATTATATGGGTATTCCTTGTTTGAAGTTTCGGGGCTGTTTTCTTCATCCAGTCTTCAAGGAGATCTGCATTATTTTTCCATGATGTTGTGGTGTTCTGAAAGTAGATCCTTTTCAGGCACTGTTACTTTCTCTCTGTCAGGTAGGTCTCTGGAGATATTCAGCCAGTGGTGGTCTCCTTTGCCCCTCTTCAAACAAGTTATCTTCTTCTTAGTCAAGTGCTTTGAGTAGTTAGGCTGCCTTTGTAAGGGTCCAGTAACAGTAAAATATATTGGTTCAATGCAATATGGAAGGGAAGATTAACTTTGGGTGCATAAGAGGCAGCGGCTGACAAGTTCTCTGCGCAGTTTTACCTCATGGGAGGGGCCTCACAGTGTTGCAGATTCTGAGATCTTTAGTGTAGTTCAGTGTGGGGCTCTCTGGCCCAGGCGCTGGTCTCAGTATCAGGGATTCAGTAGGGATTAGGTGCCCTTTCAGTCCAGAAGTGTGACTTTTGCATGACTTTGGAATGTTAAATGGGAAAGGATGAAGGAATTTTGCTCATATTCACCTCATGGTCTTTGTGCCTAATAATGATTCCAGCCATACAGTGGCAGCAATTCAGATCCAGACACTGAGAGCTCTAGGCATAAAGTCAGGGAAAGATTTTCCCCTGTCACTGTCACTGTCACTGTCTTCCCGTTCATCGTCAATTTGCTCGAGCGGGCACCACTAACATCTCCATATGACCTGTCTCATGCAAGTAGAGCCCAAGGGCACCTGCTTGCTCCAGGAACATAAAGAGCCCCACCATTCCATCAAGTCATGGGAATGAGGTCTATAATTGTTACTGGTATTTGGCATATCAAATACGACATGGGTAGCTTGCCAGGCTCTGCCGTGCGGAAGCATACTCTTGTAGTCATCTCAAAATCCAGCATTTATTGATGACCCACGCCACAAGCGGCCACCCGAGCTGGGCTGTGATAGGCTGGTCTGCTGGGTGGAGTTCTGATGAGAGGGAAGTCGGATGTGGAAAATGGAGGTCCTCATGGAGTGGGGGGGTCGTCTGGCTTGTTGTGAGGCTCTGTTGGGGTGGCAGGCCAGGGCCAGAACCACACCATCCCTCCCGGGCACCTCATGAGCAGCTGGGCACAGTGAGAGCCAGTAGCAGCTCTGCTACTGGCTTTTCCCCTGTAGCAAACTTTAACAGTTCCCTCCCCAGAGTTATGGATTATAGAATCTTAGCAATGTCTTTCCTTCCTGTTGTTTCTTCCCGGGACCTAAAGATGAGGCTCTGACTCTGAAGCTGGCTTGTGCTGTGCTGAGAAACAGGGTGTTGTTTCTCCTGAGTGTATTTTCTCTTCCACAGAGCCAGCAACCAAGACCAGATGATGAGCTGGGCCTGAAGTATTGTCAATCCTAAGGGAAAATGAGCTTGCAAGATAGTAATATGTGTAGCCATTTGAAAAGAAATAAAATACCATACCATATATTTCATCCAAGACAAAATACTAGAACTGGCTAACAGGAAAATTAAAAGCTGGCTTCGTAAAGAAGCAGTGAAAGGTAATGGATTAGCAATACAAACAAGAACAGTATTAATATGAAAAAACTAGTCAAATGAAAAGTAAGTAGATAAATTCATAGATCATAGTTGAGTAACTAATTAAGCCCTTGGAAGATAGTAATGAACAAATATTAATATGGAAAGACTAAACACAAATAATAGCATATATAAAATATTTGTCTTTCAAAGAAAAGTTAAGAAATAGTATATATAGCCAGATAAGTTGGAGAATAGGCATATAAAAAGAGCTTTTGTTAAAAACAGACAGAGAAACTATTTGAGATAATATATTTTTTGAAATTGGATGAGAAAAGTAGAGATGGAAAGATTCAAGAGCTGTCAGAAAGCAGAGAAAGGAGAGACACTTCCAGAAACAATGACATTTAAGAACATTAAAGTCAGAGGGAAAAGAAAGTCAGGGGTAAATTCAAACCTTACAAAGAAAAAAATAGATCAACATTAAAAACAGTTTCTTCCAAAGCAAGACTGAATTTAAAAAAGACAAGCATTGTCCTGGATATATAGTTCAGTGGATAGGGCATTTGCCTTGCACACAGCCGACCTCTATCACTGACATCCCATATGGTTCACAGAGCACTGCCAGGAGTAGTCCCTGAGCATTGCTGGGTGTGACCCAAAAAAGCAAAATAAACAAATAGATAACAATATTTATTGTAAATAAATATTTACAATAACATTTACAAATAATAATAACAAACAAATAAATAAAAACAAGCATTTAAAAGAGCTTAGCTTATGAACAAAGTTTTATTTATATATGAGAGTATGATAAAAAATACTGTTACATGGCCAGGATTTCAAAATAAGTGAATAAAAATGATTTTATGAGCAATTCATTTAAAAGGCAAGATAATTTAGGAGTTACTCAATAGCTGTATGAAATCACTTGTCACTTGTATCACTTGCTTCCATTGTTCATCGATTTGCTCAAGCAGGAGCCAGTAACATCTCCACTCACTGGGAATGAGGTTCATTATTGTTACTGTTTTGTCATATAGAATACACCACGGGTAGCTTGCCAGGCTCTGCCATGATTCAGGATTTATCCCAGGGGACCCATTCTGCTGTCAGACTAGAAGCATTATCATCTCCTTCCTTTCCTCCTCCTCACTGGATAGAGTAATTTGTAACAGGACAGGCCTTCAGGTCCATTGAGTACTGGAAGAGGGAAGTGGGGTTCATGAAATGGCCCAAGATAAGGTTTAGGGTTTAGGTTGGGGTTTAAGTTTATGGGCTAATCTGGTCTATTTCTGTTCTTGCATTGACCATCTGAATTTCTGGAACATGGTCGGTTTCTACTAATTTGATGTACTGCGTGGCTGCTTCACAGCCATGCACCACAGGAAGAGCCAATAGCAGCTCTACCCAGTGTGTCAGTGTCCCTGGATCACAGTCAACTGCCCCAGAGCAGTTTATGAGCGTGTCCACTGGGCTCAGAGGTGGACCCACTCATGAACTGCTCTGGGGCTGTCGGCTGTGATCCAGAGGGATTAGAGGTGGGGGGAGAGGGACCCAAGCTCCATCTCCATGGAAGTCCAGTGACTTTAGCCACTGAGAACCGTGTTCCTGAGCTTAAAAGCGGCTTCTCTCTAGGTGGGGCTCTGATGAGCTGGGCTTGAGATCAGCTTCTCTCTTGGGTGGGAAGAGCTCTTGGCCAAGCTCTTGCCATGCTTGGCTGAGCATGAGGCATCCAGAAGGAAAGGTGAGTTCTGGCTCTGGCCCTCCACCCCAATAACGCCTCAGAAGAAGCCAGAGGAAACAGAGCAAGCCGTAGAAATATTTTGAGTTAAAAGACAAGAAATGATCATCAGGTAGGGTAAAAAAAGACAAGAACTTTGGGAATTATTCAGTCAGAGGAGGAAAATTAAGATTTAAGAGAACCTACATGACTTCTGGGAAAACATCTGAACAACCACTGTGCAAACTATTGGAACAGAGCTGCAGAAATAAAGAGAAGATAGCATATATGAAATAAAGGTGATCAAATACTTTAGAATGGATTTTTTTTATTTTACTATAAATTTTATTACTGGATCCCACAGGATGTCAAAAGATCACGTGGCCGCCCACCTACAAGATGGTCAGACTTCTTTATCAAGACCCTGAATGAATGGCTTGAGGTTCTTCATATTCCTGAAGCAACCAGATGCCATTGGGCTACACTGGCACGTGATAGGGTCAAATGGAAGTGTTACTGGTGCCCGCTCAAGCAAATTGGTGAATAACGGGATGTCAAGTGATCAAGTGACTGTAAAATAACAAAGATAATATTGGAAAGGAATTAAGCCTACATGTATACTATCAAATACAGTATAATATGTAGCCATTTTGAATTAAATTTGCTTTCAATGTACTGCACACCATTTTCCATTGCTTACTATAAAGAGTGCAAAATATCTCATTCATATTTTATAGAATTGCATTTTGACAGTTTTAATATATTGGGCTAACTAAAACATGTGTCATGCTGCTAATTAAAATTAGTCCATGTGATTTTTATATTATTTCATATACCCACTAGAAAAAAATTAATTTACATGTCTGTCTTGAATGATTTATATTTTTGGAATGTACAGATACTTATGATGTCAATGTGTGAGTTGTGCAAAAGGAAAACTTAAGTTCTAGTTTTATCAGATGTAGTCTTGCAAATACCAAAGTAAAATTAAATAAGGATGAAAAACACAGAAAAAGTTAAAAAATAAATTACATTGTGAAAACAAGAATTACAATAAGTATGAATCTACTGATTTTGTATTTGAAGAGATTGATCTTACAAAGATCAATTTGTAATTGCCTTACAAATAAAAATATGAGTTGCTCTTTTGGGTCACCCCTACGTGCTCAGTACTCCTTGTTTACTCCTGATTCTGCACTCAGGGATCACTCCCAGCAGTCCTCAGATGCCAGGGATTGTGCATCTTACCACTTGTAGTATTCTCCAGCACCTAGAAATACACTTAAAAAGAGAAAGGTACAAAAATTAATAGAAAAATGAAAACCAGACATCTTAAGCAAAAACAAAATATAGCTGATATACCAGGATTAATAATAGGAAAATTGACTTTAAGACCAACAATGTCAATAACGGGTGATGTAATGGGACATTACTTAATGAAATATTGTATGCCTTAGTGAATTGTTTATTTGTTTTCATTTACTTTTGTGGCCCTGCTTGGCATTTCTCTGAGGTTATTCCTGGTGGTTTTTAAGGGAACATATTTGTTGTAGGGAACTGAACTAGGATTGAACTCATACAAGGCCTCAAGAGCCTTACCTCTCTCACCACTGATGCAGTCAATTTTAGCATGTATAATTCTAATAAAATAGCTTCAAACTACAGGAGAAAAAATTGGTAGAACTTTAGGTAAAATGTACCATCATCGGAATATGCATATCTCTTGAAATGGACATATCATAATGCAGGTTGAGAACAGAAAACAGTGCTGTTAAGGGTTGAAGTAGGGCCAGAGAGATGGTGCGTTTGTCTAGAGATAATGTGTTTGTCTTGAATGTGTATGATCATGGTTCCTTCACAGCATGATTTATGGTCCCCTGAACCTGCCAGGAGTGATTCCTGGACACAGAGCCAAGAATAAGCACTGAGCACTGCTGGGTGTGGCCCCTAAACAAGCAACAACAAAGACATTTTAAAAAAACAGAGGGCTGAAATAGTGGTCTCATATAGAGCTCTACACCAAACAAATAGACAAATGATATTTTTGATGACAATTAAATAAAAGTCATCATCTCTATTTGGTCATCTCAAAAGTCTTAGCAACAGCTATCCTATAGAACGTGAGCCAAGTGCATTTCCACATCATTAATTTAGAAGTTTATACAAAAATGTATAAATCCCTGCATGTGCTGAATTTGGAAAACATTAAAAATGCCATGGATCATGAATAAAATCGTGAAAATTTTAAAATATTACATTAAAGTAATAAAACTTATGTCCCATATCTAAATTTTGGAGGTTAACAAAAATGGCACTTACAAAATTCAGTTTTAAGTTATGTATTAGAAAGAAGGTAATCTTCAAAAATCCTGTCCAGCTTAGAAAATAAAAATATAAGAGTGGTAGAATGAATCTAAATGAGAAGAATTTAAAAATTATAGAAATCAACAAAATAAAATTGCTATATTGAGATTAAAATCTCTTGGAAGTGGGGACACAGCTCAGCAGTCATGGGTGTTAGCAGTGCTTATATCTCTGCACTGTGAATCTCCTAACCCCCAAAACATCTGCCAGGAACACCCCTGAAGGCCTCATGGCACCTTGGGGACACATACATCTCTGTGTCCTGGGATTCTACCTTTGGATTTTTGGATTGTTTGACTAAATATGCCGGTAGTGTTGTCTGGGGTCTCCTGAACACAGCTTGAAAGGCAAGCATCCAAATAAAACATTAAAATCAAACTGGATAGACTCCTGGCAAAATTCACCAAGAGGAAAATAATACAACTATATACTGTCATGAGTGAGAGCATGATGAGAAATAAAGTGAGATTTCAAGAGGCAACAATAATAAGCTAATCTTTGAAAATGTCAACAAAATGGAGAAAATATTGGGAAATTATACTTTACGACATTTTTTTTCAAAAGGGATGAATAGATTACTCTACAGATAGCAAGTAAACTGAGGAAAGAATAAAACTCCAAAGAGAAAGTGATATGCCTGTATTGTTTTATGTGCAAGTTCTACCCAAGAACTAATAGAAATGTTACTTAATTTATAATTTTCCAAAAATAAAATAAATATGCTCCAACGCATTTTAGAACTACAACATTACTGAAGCTAGGCAAAAAATACAAAAGGAAAATGAAAAAGTAGAGTGAAAAACAATGAATTTGTTTTACTTTAAAAATAGGACTAAAATTCTGAAACAACAAAATTATTAAGAAATTGAATCCTAAACTGTCTGGGACTAAAAATATGACAACCTTTTTCCCCAGCCAAGCCTAAGATAGAATTAACCATCAAACAGAATCCAAGTCATAAAATAGACCTCTTGACAACGATAAACATAATATTCATGGGGAATGTGGGAACTATTTAATATAAAATTCAGATGATATATTATTTATTTGTTAATATTTTTATTATAACACTGAAAGATATTCAATTACAAAGTTGTTCATGATTGAGTTTTAGTCATACAGTGTTCCAGCACATGTCCCTCTGCAGTGCCCTATTCCCACCACCCCAAATTCCCTCCCACCTCCCCCAGCCTGCCTCTATAGTAGGCACTGTTCCTTTTCCTACTTTCTTTCTTGTTCTCTCTATCTATCTATCTATCTATCTATCTATCTATCTATCTATCTATCTATCTATCTATCTATCTATCTATCTATCTATCTATCTATCTATCTATCTATCTATCTATCTATCTATCTATCTATCTATCTATCTACCTATCTATCATCTATCTATCTATCTATCTATCTATCATCTATCATCTATCTATCTATATCTACCTATCATCTATCTATCTAATCTATCTATCTATCTATCTATCTATCTATCTATCTATCTATCTATCTATCTATCTATCTATCTATCTATCATCTATCATCTATCTATCTATCTATCTATCTATCTATCTATCTATCTATCTATCTATCTATCTATCTATCTATCTATCTATCTATCTATCTATCTATCTATCTATCTACCTATCTACCTACCTACCTGTCTACCTACCTACCTACCTCTCTCTCTCTCTCTCTCTCTCTCTATATATATATATATATAGATATCTGTCTGTCTGTCTGTCTGTCTATCTATCTCTCATCCCTTACACATTGTGACTTTCCTAAAGTCATTTAGGGTGTATCATGTAAATTCCTTTGTGTGCATTCAATCCTCAGTTCTAGTCTGGCATTACGATTTCCCACAATTAGTAGAACAACACTGGTATATTTAGTTCTATTCTATAAGTCTGTAAGTCTACAGGTCTGTCACTATACCAACACCATGCCATTTTAATTACGACTTCTTTGTAGAAGAGTTTGAAGCTGCGGAAATTGATACCTCTCATCTTTTCCCAAGGATTGCTTTAGCTATTCATGTGGGTTTATTATTCCAGACAAATTTCAGGAGTGCTTGGTCAATTTCTTTGAAGAATATCATGGGTATTCTTATAGGGACTGTATTGAATCTGTTTAAAGATCTAGGGAGTGCTATCATTCTGATAATGGTAATTCTCCCAATCCATGAGCAGGGGATGTATCTCCAATTCCTCAGGTACATTTTTATTTCTTTAAGCAACATTTTGTAGTTTTCTTTGTACATATCCTTTACATTCTTAGTCAAACTGATTCCTAGGTATTTGATTTTCTGTGGCACAATTGTGAATGGGATCGTTTCTTTAATATTTTTCTTCTCTTTCATTATTTGCATATAGGAAAGCTATTGACATTTGGTTATTGATTTTGTACCTACCACTCTACTATAGGTATCTATTGGTTCTAGGAGCTTTTTGGTAGAGAGTTTAGGGTTTCACTATCTGCACAATAGTGAAAGCTTGACTTCTTCCTTGCCTATCTAGATGCCCTTAATGTCTTTTTTTTCCTGATTGTTATGGCAAGTACTTCCAGTACTATATTGAATAGAAGTGGTGAGAGTATGAAGCCTTGTCTTGTCCCCAGTCTTAGAGAAAAGGCTTTCAGTTTTTTCCCCATTGAGAATAATGCTTGTTGTGGTTTTGACTATATTCAGGAAAGATGGCTTTGACTATATTCAGGAAAGCTCTTTCAATTCCCATTTTATGGGGAATTTTTATCATGAATGCTTCCTGGATCGTCTCAAATGCTTTCTCTGCATCTATTGAAATGCTCATTTGTTTATATTTTTTCTCTTATCAATATGATATGGTATTTGGCATATCTAATGCAACACGGGTAGCTTACCAGGCTTGACTTGCAAATGTTGAACCATCCTTGAATTCCTGGGATGAATTTTGGTCAAGGCATGTAATCTTTTGATGAGTTTTTGGATTCTATTTGCTAATATTTTGTTGAATATCAAACATCTTAGTTCATCAGTGAGATTGGTCTGTAGTTTTCTTTTTTATGTCTGTCTGCTTTGGGGTCAGGGTGATAAGTGACTCATAGAAGATATTTGGGGAAAGTCCCTTCAATTCCCATTTTCTGGAGGGTTTTAATCATGAACGGGTGCTGGATCTTGTCAAATGCTTTCTCTGCGTCTATTGATAGGATCATATGGTTTTTATTTTTTCTCTTATTGATATGATGTATTATGTTGATTGACTTGCGAATGTTGAACCATCCTTGCATACCCGGGATGAATCCTACTTGGTCATGATGTATAATCTTCTTGATGAGTCTTTGGATTCTGTTTGCTAGTATTTTGTTGAAGATCTTAGCATCCGTGTTCATCAGGGAGATTGGTCTGTAGTTTTCTTTCTTTGTGTTGTCTCTCCCTGCTTTGGGTATCAGGGTGATATGTGCCTCGTAAAAGCTGTTTGGGAGTGTTTCTGTTTCTTCTATTTCCTGGAAGAGCTTGAGCAGGACAGGCAGTAGATCCTCCTTAAAGGTTTGGTAGAATTCACTAGGGAATCCGTCTGGACCTGGGCTTTTGTATTTGGGAAGACTTTTAATTACTGTTTCTATTTCCTCAATGGTGATAGGCTTATTCAGGTATTGGAGGTCTTCTTGTTTCAGCCGTGGGAGGTTATAGGACTTCAGGAATTGATCCATTTCTTCTAGATTCTCATGTTTCACGGCATACAGGCTCTCAAAGTAATCTCTGATGATCTTTTGGATTTCTGTGGTTTCTGTTGTGATGTCACCGTTTTTATTTCTGATTCTGTTTATTTGGGTTCTCTCTTTCCCTGTCCTTACAAGTCTTGCCAATGGTTTGTCAATCTTGTTTATTTTTTCAAAAAACCAGCTCTTGGTTTCATTAATCTTTTGGATTGTTTTTTTGGTTTCCAACTCATTGATTTCCTCTCTAAGTTTTATTATTTCCTTTTTTTCTGCCTGGGTTGGGCTCCTTTTGTTGGTCTTTCTCTAATGTCTTCAGCTGTGTAGTCAGGTTATTTATGTGGGCCCTTTCTTGTTTCCTGATGAATGCTTGCAGAGCTATAAACTTCCCTCTTAATATGGCTTTTGCCGTGTCCCACAAGTTCTTATAGTTGGTGTTTTCATAGTTACAGCCATCTATCAAAAGCCCACAGCGACCATCATTCTCAATGGGGAAAAGTTGAAAGCCTTCCCTCCTGAGATCAGGGACAAGTCAAGGTTGCCCACTCTCACCTCTTTTATTCAATATAGTACTGGAAGTACTTGCCATAGCAATCAGAGAAGAAAAGGACATCAAGGGCATCCAGAAAGGCAAGGAAGAAGTCAAGCTATCATTATGTTCAGATGACATGATATTATACCTAGAGAACCCTAAACTCTCTACCAAAAAATTCCTAGAAACAATAGACACATAAAATAGAGTGGCAGGATACAAAATCAACACGCAAAAGTCGGTGGCTTTCCTATATACAAATAACAAAAGAAAAGAAAGGGATATTAAGGAAACAATTCCATTCACAATTGTGTCACAGAAAATCAAATACCTAGGAATCAACTTACCCAAGTGTGTAAAGGACCTGTATAAAGAAAACTACAAGACACTGCTCCAAGAGATAAAAGAGGACACAAGGAAATGGAAACATATTCCCTGCTCATGGATGGGGAGAATCAACATTGTCAAAATGGTAATACTCCCTAGAGCTCTGTACAGATTCAATGCAATCCCTATAAGGATACCCATGACATTCTTCAAAGAAATTGACCAAACAATCCTGAAATTTGTATGGAACAATAAACCCCCCAAGGATAGCTAAAGCAGTCCTCCGGAAAAAGAAGATGGGAGGCATCACCTTACCCCACTTCAAACTGTACTACAAGGCAGTAGTAATTAAAACAGCATGGTATTGGAATAAAAACAGACCCGTGGACCTATGGAATAGAATTGAGTATCCTGACACCCAACCTCAAACACATGATTATTTAATCTTTGATAAAGGTGCAACGAGTCTAAAATGGAGTAAGAAAAGCCTCTTCAATAAGTGGTGTTGGGAAAACTGGGCAGCGACATGTAAAAGAATGAATTTGGACCTGTGTCTAACACCATGCACAAAAATCAGATCAAAATGGATTAAAGATCTCAATATCAGACTTGAATCCATAAAGTGCATTGAAGAAAATATAGGAAAAACCCTCCATGACATTGCAGCTAAAGGCATCATCAAAGATGAAACATCACTAACAAAGCAACTAGAAGAAAAGATAAACATATGGGACTACATGAAACTAAAAAGCTTCTGCACCTCAAAAGAAACAGTGACTAAGATACAAAAGCAGTCCACAGAATGGGAAAGAATATTCACCCAATACCCATCTGATAAGGGGTTAATATCCAGGATATATCAGGCACTGGTAGAACTTTTACAAGAAGAAAACAAACAACCCCATCAAAAAATGGGGGAGAAGAAATGAACAGAAACTTCAGCAAGGAAGAAATTCAAATGGCCAAAAAACATATGAAAAAATGCTCATCATCACTAATCATCAGAGAGATGCAAATCAAAACAACAATGAGATACCACTTTACACCACAGAGACTGGCACATATTCAAAAGTACAAGAACAACAAGTGCTGGCGTGGGTGTGGGAAAAGGGGACACTCATCCATTGTTGGTGGGAATGCCGGCTGGTACAGCCTTTCTGGAAAACAATATGGACTTTCCTCCAAAGACTAGAAATTGAACTCCCATTTGACCCAGCCATACCACTCCTGGGAATCTACTCTGGGAAGCCAAAAATACGCAGCAGAAACACCATCCCTACTTTTATGTTCATAGCAGCATTATTCACAATACCCAGAATCTGGAAGCAACCAGAGTGCCCGAAAATCGATGACTGGATAAAAAGCTTTGCTACATCTACACAATGGAATACTATGCAGCTGTTAGGAAAAATGAAGTTATAAAATTTGCCTACAAATGGATGGACATGGAGAAGATTATGTTGAGCGAAATTAGCCAGAAGGAGAGAGACAGATACAGAATGACTGCATTTATCTGCATAACATAAATATATAGGTACATATTATGATACCAATATCCAAGGTCAAGTGAAACATATATCAGGAGGTCCTGTCAAAGGTGGAAATTATCACAAACGTGTGGGATTCAGAGGCTAGGTAAGACAGAAATGGAACAGTGTGCTAACAATTGTTGAGGGTACTAATGCCAACCTAGAACTGAGCATTAAATAGAGGCAAAAAGATACACATGACAACCCTTTAATGTATGGTCTGTAATCCATGGTCTGGAGGTGAAGGAAAAGAGAAAGAGAGAGAAATGGAATGAAATCAAGAACCTGCCATGGAGCAGGGCTGGGCAGGGGGAGTGAACCGGGGACGTTGATGGTGGGAGATGGGCACTGGTGGCGGGATGGGTGCTGCAACACTGTTTGACCAAAACCCAAATATGAACTTTTTAATTGTATATCTTTGTAATTTTAAAAATAAAAAAAAATTAAAAAAGAAGATATTTGGGAGTGTTTCTTCAATTTCCTGGAAGAGCTTGAAAAGAACTTGCAGTAGGTTCTCTTTAAATGTTTGGAAGAATTCACTGGTGAAATCATTTGAGCATGGGCTTTTATATTTTGGGCAGACTTTTGATTACTGATTCAATTTTCTCGATGGCGATAGACTTGTTCAGGTATTCCAAATCTTGTCACGCAGTCTTGGGAAGCAGTAGGACTTCAGGAATTTGTCCATTTCTTCTAGGTTCTCTAATTTGTGGCATACTGACTCTAATAATCTCTGATGATCTTTGAATTTCTGTGGTTTCTGTTGTGATGTCCCAGTTTTCATTTCTGATTCTTTTTTATTTGAGTTTTCTCTTTCCCTTTCCTTGGGAATCTTGCAAGTGGTTTATCAATCTTGTTTATTTTTTCAAACAATCAGCTCTTGATTTCATTGATCTTTTGGATCATTTTTTGATATTCAAGATCATTGATTTCCACTCTAAGTTTTAATATTTCTTTCTTCCTGCCTAGGTTGGGCTCCTATTGCTGCCAGCCACTTTCTAAGATCTTAAGCTGTGAGGTCAAACTGTTTATGATGGCCTTATTTTTTGATGAATGCTTGCAGAACTATGAACTTTCCTTTTAGCACTACTTTCACAATATCCCACAAGTCCTGATAGTTTGTGTCTTCAGTCTCAATTTTTTTCCAGGAATTATTTGATTTCATCTTAGTTTCTGCTGGTTGTTTAGCTGTGAGGGCTTTAGATTCCAGCTGTTTGGTATTACTCTCCATTTCAGATAGTATTTTTTAAAAAGCCGAGGATTAGAACCTATATTCAGAATGTCTGCACAAATACAATGAATTTAGTGACTAAAAAATTAGACCACACAATTAAAAGAAAGCGTGTCTATGAATGAAAGGCAGTACAATGGTACAGGTGTACACTTTTGTACATTTTTAAGTGTGCAACTGTATAATATATTCAATAAAATTCATAGGGCATTTAATGTATCATACATCATTTGTATCACTTGTCTTCCTGTTGTTCATCAATTTGCTCAAGTGTGCACCAGTAGCATCTCCATATGTACCTGTAGCATGCTAGGGTTGCCCAAGGGTATCTGCTCATTCCAGGAACATGAAGAACCTCAAACCATTCCTTCAGGTCATGGTCTAACTTATTACTGTTTTGGCATATCAAATATGACAAGGGAACCTTGCCATGCTCTGCCATGCAGATGGGATACTCTCAATTTATTGATGAACCATTAAGCCGCAAAATGGCTGTGCACAATGGGGAGAGATTAGCTTTTCTTTTGGATGTAGCTTGAAAAGATGTGGAGTCTGGATGTTGAGGATGGCTGCCCTCATGCTGCAGGGGGTTCCTCTGGCTTCTTGTTAGGCTCTACTGGGATGACGGGCCAGGGCTAGAAACCGCCTTCCCTCCTGGATGCCTCATGATCAGCAAGCACAGTGTGAGCCTGTAGCAGCTCTGCCCTGTGTATTGTGTTACTGGTTCAAGCATACACAGGTTTGAAATAGACTTCGCTGTAGGGTGGGACTCTGACTAGCAGGACTTGAGATTGGCTTTTCTCTTGGGTGGAGCTCTGACAAGCTGTGGAGTCCCAGATGTTGAAGATGATTGCCCTCATGGTGCGGGGGTTCCTCTGGCTTCTTGCGAGGCTCTATTGGAATGCCAGGTCAGGGATAGAACCCACCTTTCATCCCATTTTCCAAAATCTAATTTCCATTTCTAAAAGAACTGAAAAAGGTAAACTATTATGAGGGATTTGCTTTACCCTATATTAAGATTTATTGTGAATTCATGATCATTAAACCAGCATATTAAGGATTTCTTGCTATTTAAAAAGACTAATAGAACAACACATAGAAAGTCCAGGAAGAGTTTCATGCATGTTACAAAATCAATCTTTTGGTTGATGCACTTAACTGCAAAAAGGGAAAACTTTGTAACTTTGAGGAAATATTGTTGATGGTGTTTTGGGCCATAGGATAACATACTTTTAAAGGCACAGAAACCCTAAGCTACCTTTGAGCTCATAATTTTGCACCTTAGTCAAACTCACCATTTGCACAAACAGGAAAGGACATGTTTAAACTGTTCAGAGTAGCTGTGTTCATAGGGCCAAATCCTAGAAACCACAGTACTCAGTAAACAGACTCATTCACACAGTGGAACAGTATAGAACAGCTATAACAAAACAGATGGAATAGAGACCAAGAATACATTTTAGTAACGTAGTTTCAAGTGAGAAAAGTAAATATAAAATGTTAAAATACCACATATGTACTATAAACCTCTATCAAAAGAAATAATGAAAAGATTAGAAAAGATTAATGTGGCATTTGAGGTATGATGTCCTTAGATTATAGAGATAAGGAATTGGGACTACATCATGATCATGGATTATTAGAAATGATATCTAGTTGAAATTTTTGTTTGTTTTGTGGCCAAACCCTCAAATATTCAAGGCTTACTTCTGGTTTGGTGCTCAAGTCTTACTCCTGGTTCAGTGCTCAGGCATCACTTTTAGAAGGGCTCAAGGGACTAGATGGGGTGTTTGTTATCAAACCTGGGTTGACTGCTGGCAGGGTAAGTGACTTACCCATTGAATTATCACTCTGGCCAAAGATAGGTTATCTTATACTTTGTGTTCTATATTCATATACATTTACTATATCATTAGAAGTAGTAAATGTATATGAATCATTTCATATACAAGGCATCGAAAATCAGATGGGCTGGACATGTAGTGCGATTTGGAAATGACCGCTGGACTAGAGCCATTACTGACTAGATCCTACAGGATGTCAAAAGATCATGTGGCCGCCCACCTACAAGATGGTGAGACTTCTTCGTCAAGACCCTGAATGAACGGTTTGAGGCTCTTTGTATTCCTGAAGCAACCAGATGCCATTGAGCTACACTGGCACATGTAGGTGATAGGGTGGAAATGTTACTGGTGCCAGCTCGAGCAAATCGATAAATAATGGGATGTCAAGTGATCAAGTGATATCATTAGAAGTAAATGACATTCCTAGTCAATCATAGCACTGTGATCCTATGTCTGAATCAAGCCACATCAATGCTGTTAGTACCTTTGTGCTTAGCAAGAGCTGTATTCCTTACCTTCTGTTGCATAACAAACTAGTCCAAAGTCTGACACATAACTCCAGACTATTGATTATTTCTCAGTTTCTGGGAACAGAGACAGGTCACAGTGCGGACAGAATGTTCTGTCTTTTGGTAACTGAGGCCTCAGAATCTACTGATATCTCGAGTGTTAAGGACTGTTGTTGGCTGCAATATTCATCTTAGTAGCTCATTATTGTGTGAGACATGAAGCAAATTTCAGTAATAAAGTTTATATCCCAGAAAAACAAAATAAGAGTTAGTGATGGGTACAAGAAGCACTGTGGGAACACGTTCCCAGGACACAACTCATTTACCTTGGATACTGGTGGCCTTTTTTCTCTTCTTTGGATTGTACACTCAACTTAGAAGTGCTCAGGGGCTATTCCAAGCAACATGCTCAGGTGTTGCTCCTGTAACATCTCAGGGGGCCTCCAGTGCCCCTGCATTCAAGGCCTGTGCTCAGTCCCTTTCTCTCTCTTCTCAGCCCCTGATGACTTCCACAGAGATTGAATTTAATTTCTACAGGCCAGCTCAGCCACTTGTGCTGAACTTGTGCTCTGGAATTTTGACTTTGTTGCTTGGAGTATGTGATTTTTCCCACAGCCAGTGCTTTCAAGTTTTCTCAGCAGTTTACCCTTTCTTTATCAGAATGTAGAGCAAATGCATAAAGTTGGGTGAGAGAACAACTGTGGCAGAGTGGATCACATCTTCATTAATCAGGCAGGATCCCAAGGGAGGAGGCAGGCTCTGTATCTCTCTCCTCAGCAACTCTTTTCAGGTGTGCATCCATTTGGTTCTATGTCTCCTTTGTAATATTATTTATTCACTTGATCACTTGAATCCTGTTATTCATCAATTTGCTTCAGCGGGCATCAGTAACATTTCCATTGGACCCTATCACGTGCCAATGTAGCCCAATGGCATCTGGTTGATTCAGGAATATGAAGAGCCTCAAACCGTTCCTTCAGGGTCTTGACAAGGAAGTCTGACCATCTTGTAGGTGGGCGGCCACGTGATCTTTTGACATCCCGTGGGATCCAGTCGGTAATGGCTCGAGTCCAGCGGTTGTCTCCAAATCACATTACATGTTCAGCCCATCTGATTTTCAATGCCTTGGCAAACGAGACAGCATCCCTGATTCTGGAATAGCGATGGAGGTCAGAACTCCGGATTCCTTCTCTCACTTGAGTGAGGCGTGAAATTCCAAGCATAGCTCTTTTGATTCCTCTCTGGGAGACCCGAATAGCATTCTCATCCTGCTTTTGTAGGGCCCAGGTCTCTGAGGCATATGTTAATGCAGGGAGAACAGTGAGTCGAAGAGATGTGCCCGGAGGCAGAGGTTCTTTGTCCTTTTAGCTGCAGTTATGTGTACCTAGGTCGAGAAGTCAACATGATGAACGATCTAAAACCTGAGCTGCGAAGGAGGAAGAGAGCAGCGTGGAATGCCTTCAAAGGCATAGAAGAAATAGCTAAAAGGACAAATATTACTTATTAACATTTTAATTTCTGACATATAAAGTTATTACACCACAACCAAAATGTCCACATCCCATGGGGGCTGGAGAGAGAGTACAGTGGTTGAGACTGGAGATAGTACAGTGGGTACGGCACTTGCCTTGCATGCAGCTAACCTACGTTCAATCCCCAGCATCCCATATAGTCACCATAGCAATTCCATGTGTAGTTCCTGAGTTCAGAACCGCTGAGCATTGCCTGGTGTGGCCCCAAACCAAAGTCAATCAGCAAACAAAAAAGTGTCCACAGTTAAGGACTACTACTGTTCTTTACTGGAAATGAGTAAAACACCCAATTGTTCTCAGGAATTACTCCTATCTCTGTGCTTAGGGATCTCCTGGTGGGCTTGGGAGATCATCTGGGGTTCTTAGAATTATATTCAAGGCAAGTGCTCTACTTGCTATACTATTTCTACCAGTCCCTATAATCACTATTTTTTAAAAAAAAAGGAGACTGGTAGAGGGCCTGGTTTGATCTCCAGAAACCCATATGGCAAACTCAATACTCACCAAAAAGATTCCTGAGCAGAAAGTCAGAACATTTACACTACGCCCAGATTCTGCAGCATACCCTCCCCTAAAAAAAAACAAAACAAAACCACTGGGGCTGGAGAAAAAGTACAGCAGGTTGGGTACATGCTTTGAACATAGCAGATCTAGGTTTGACCCCCCAGCATCCCTAAAGCCCCACCAGGAGTAATTCCTGAGTGCAGAGTCAGAAGTAACCCCTCAGCATAGCTCGGTATGATCCTCAAATAAAAAAAAAACTAAAGCAACCAACAAACAAAAATTGATGATGATAATTTAGGTTATATGCTGATAGTACTGTCCGTGCACACAGTTACCTCATGTCACCAACACTGAATTCCCCAAGACATTTCACTAATGTTTTTTGAGTTAGTTGGCATTATCCTTCTTCCTCCTCCCCTACCTCCACCCCCCTGCAAATACATACACATGCACACACATAGTCCTTTTCTTACCTGGTGTTCTCAGTTTGTAATACATGCTCAGGCTTTATCATCACCTGATATTATCTTGCCTTCTCTGTAGACTCTAGATGAGTGATGTCAAAGGTACTTACCCTCCCTTGAGCTATTCTGTCAGCAGGACATCCTCAATTTCCATCCAAGTTATAGCAACCCTAGCAACATTTTTCTTTTATTCTTTCTTCTTGTAGCAGCACAGTATTGCTTTGTGTATTTATACCACAATTTCTCACTTAATTTGTTGTTGGACATTTGGGTTATTTCCATACTCTGGTTATTATACTAAACTCTGCAATAAGCATAGGTGCACATATCTTTCTAACAAATCTTTTTTGGTTTGGTGCCAAGAAACTAAGAAGTGGAATATCCAGGTTATACTTTTCTGAGCAATATTGGTATCATTTTTCATGGAGACTGAACCAGGGAATACTGCCACCAACAATGAGTGAGACTTTCCTCATCATCACATCTCTGCAGATACTGGTTGTTTCCTGGGTTCTCTATAGATGCCATGATACCTCACCCTCATTTTGAAATGTACTTTGGTAATAATGAGAGACAATGAGGTGCTTATTAATTTTTTATTATCCCATTGTGAGATATACAGTTGCAAAAGTATTTCTATTTGCGTTTCAGTCATACTGTGTTCCAACATCCATCTCTCCACCAGTGCCCATATCCCATCAGCAATGTCCCCTGTTTTCGCCCTCCTCAGCCTGCATCTACGGCAGGAAATTTTTCCACTCTCTCTCTCTCTCTCTCTCTCTCTGTCTGTCTGTCTCTCTTTCTGAGATACTTTTTGTTTGGATTATTTGTTTTGTAATGACAGTTGGCCACCCATGTGGCCATGTACTATGTGGAAGTGTCTATTCATCTTCTTGCCCATTTTTGGAAGAGGTTACCACAGGACTCAAATAGAGCTAGTGATGGTTACAAAAGTGCTCTAATAGTATCTTTTGTGGAACATCTCCCCATGTTCTTTCTGGTTTTCAACTAATAACAAACTGTGAAATATTGAACTTCAACTTGATATGCTGAATTCAATTATTTTATTAAATCAGATGGAAAGCCCTTGGCATGCCCCTGAACAATTCATGGTTGACCTAGATTTTATCCCTTTTCAACATGCTGATTAGAATTAAAACTTTTTAAATCTCGCACACCCTTATTCCTATGATCATTACCAAAGATAATGATAAATGATAATGTTTTGGTGTTAATGAGGGAGTAAATAGCATGTTAATGACGTTTGCAGAGGGATATAAATTAGGAGCAGTGTTAACACCAATGAAGCCAGAAGGAAATTGGAAAAGTTCTTAAGAAGTAAAAACATAAAAAGGAAAAAAACAAAAATGAGACAAACTGAGATACAGACCATAGAATACGTATTATTAAAAAGAACAAAGAAATAATTTTAATAAGCACCACCCTAAAGAAACAAAAGAACATAAAGATTATCTAAAGGGGATTTTATTTATGACTTGAATTAATTCCAAGGACTTTATCCCAAGGACTTTCAAAAAACATTTTAGACCTCTGACCAGGGTGCTGATAAATATTGGCAAGAAAATCTCGGAGAAGAATGTGTGCACATGAATTATTCCCAAAGTGTAGACAGAGAGGATTTCTAAGATTTTAATGTAAAATCTTAACATTACA
>JAJIBD010002258.1:0-103565 GCA_021461705.1 Cryptotis parvus
TTTGCATCTCTCTGATGATTAGTGATGATGAGCATTTTTTCATGTTTTTTGGCCATTTGAATTTCTTCCCTTGCTGAAGTTTCTGTTCATTTCTTCTCTCCATTTTGGATGGGGTTGTTTGTTTTCTTCTTGTAAAGTTCTACCAGTGCCTGATATATCCTGGATCTTAACCCCTTATCAGATGGGTATTGGGTGAATATTCTTTCCCATTCTGTGGACTGCTTTTGTATCTTAGTCACTGTTTCTTTTGAGCTGCAGAAGCTTTTAGTTTCATGTAGTCCCATATATTTATCTTTTCTTCTAGTTGCTTTGTTAGTGATGTTTCACCTTTGAAGATGCCTTTAACTTCAATGTCGTGGAGGGTTTTTTCCTATATTTTCTTCAATGTACTTTATGGATTCAAGTCTGATATTGAGATCTTTAATCCATTTTGATCTGATTTTTGTGCATGGTGTTAGGCACAGGTCCAAATTCTTTTTTTACATGTTGCTGCCCAGTTTTCCCAACACCACTTGTTGAAGAGGCTTTCCTTACTCCATTTTAGACTCATTGCACCTTTATCAAAGATTAAATGATCATGTGTTTGAGGTTGGGTGTCAGGATACTCAATTCTATTCCATAGGTCCACAGGTCTGTTTTTTATTCCAATACCATGCTGTTTTAATTACTACTGCCTTGTAGTACAGTTTGAAGTTGGGAAAGGTGATGCCTCCCATCTTCTTTTTCCCGAGGATTGCTTTAGCTATCCTTGGGGTTTATTGTTCCATACAAATTTCAGGAGCCGTTTGGTCAATTTCTTTGAAGAATGTCATCGGTATCCTCAGAGGGACTGCATTGAATCTGTATAGAGCTCTAGGGAGTATTACCATTTTGACAATGTTAATTCTCCCCATCCATGAACAGGGAATGTGTTTCCATTTCCTTGTGTCCTCTTTTATCTCTTGGAGCAGTGTCTTGTAGTTTTCTTTGTACAGGTACTTTTACATACTTGGGTAAGTTGATTCCTAGGTATTTGATTTTCTGTGGCACAATTGTGAATGGAATAGTTTCCTTAATATCCCTTTCTTCTCTTTCGTTATTTGTATATAGGAAAGCCACTGACTTTTGGGTGTTGATTTTGTATCCTGCCACTCTACTATATCGTCTATTGTTTCTAGGAGTTTTTTGGTGGAGAGTTTAGGGTTCTCTAGGTATAATATCATGTCATCTGCAAATAATGATAGCTTGACTTCTTCCTTGCCTATCTGGATGCCCTTGATGTCCTTTTCTTCTCTGATTGCTATGGCAAGTACTTCCAGTACTATATTGAATAAAAAGAGGTGATAGTGGGGAAAAGGGACACTTATCCATTGTTGGTGGGAATGCCGGCTGGTACAGCCTTTCTGGAAAACAATATGGACTTTCCTCCAAAGACTAGAAATTGAACTCCCATTTGACCCAGCCATACCACTCCTGGGAATATACTCTGGGAAACCAAAAATACGCAGCGGAAACACCATCCCTACTTTTATGTTCATAGCAGCATTATTCACAATAGCCAGAATCTGGGCGCAACCAGAGTGCCCGAAAATTGATGACTGGATAAAGAAGCTTTGGTACATCTACACAATGGAATACTATGCAGCTGTTAGGAAAAATGAAGTTATAAAATTTGCCTATAAATGGATGGACATGGAGAAGATTATGTTGAGTGAAATTAGCCAGAAGGAGAGAGACAGATACAGAATGACTGCATTTATTTGCATGGCATAAATATATATGTACATATTATGATACCAATATCCAAGGTCAAGTGAAACATATATCTTGTCAGGGGTGGAAATTATCCCAAACGTGTGGGAGTCAGAGGTTAGGTAAGACAGAAAATGGAACAGGGTGCTAATAATTGTCAAGGGTACTAGTGCCAACCTGGAACTGAGCATTAAATAGAGGCAGGGGGATACACATGACAACCTTTTAATGTATGTTCTGTAATCCATAGTCTGGAGGGAAGGAAAAGAGAAAGAGAAAGGGAAGGGAAATAAAGAACCTGCCATGGAGGTGGGCTGGGGAAGGGGGAGGAACCGGAGATGTTGGTGGTGGGGAGATGGGCACTGGTGGAGGGACGGGTGCTGGAACACTGTATGACCAAAACCCAAACATGAACTTTTTAACTGTATATCTTTTTTATTTGTATATCTCACGGTGGTATAATAAAATACTTAAAAAAATAAAAACTAAAGATTATTTTACACAAAAAAAAAAAAAATATTTTATGCCTCCTTTTTTTAAAGTGTCTGTCATAGAAGCAGGTAGATGTCATGGGCAGAGGGGAACCCGGGGTCACTGGTGCAGGTAAATTGATATAAGTGATGGGATTGGTGTTATAACATTGTATGTTTAAAACTCAATCGTGAATAATATTGAAAATCATTGTGCCTGAATAACAAAGAACAGAGAGGAGGTCGTTGCTGTAGAACAAAATACAACAGATTTCCAGGTGAATCCAAAGTTCCACATATTATGCCAATAGTTCAAATGTTAATATGATTAATATCCTGTCTTTTCCTTTCATTCAAGATATAGATAGATTTAAATCTATTCTTTCATCTAAGGCTATTAGCAAAATTTAAATATAAACAAAACACCCTAAATTAGATTAAAATAAGAAGCTTTTGTTTGCATCATAATATCATAAGTCAAAATACTTAGGTGAATTCATTCAGTTGATAATTCATGTCTAGGTATGGTTTAGCATTAACATGGTTGATGAGACAATATCCATAGCTGGGCCATGTGTAACTGATCTCCAGCAGATTAGTGTAGGTGCGTTCTCTTGTGAAGGAAGATAGGTAAGAAAAAAGAACAGATATATTTACAATATTTAGAGGATTAGACTCAGTATTGGTATACTGAAAGTTCCATTGAGTTCTGTTGATCAGCATAAGTCACAATTTTCAAAAAAGTCCAAATATAAAGGATTAAATATAATAAGACTCATTACAAATCACTACCAACTCTTAATGACCATATAGAGGAAGAAATGAATACTTAGGGTCATAATTTTACTTAATTTAACATATATAAACATATTAATATTTTACAAGAAAAGAAATGGAGTCAGGAAAAAGCCTATAAATAAATTTTTTATAAAATTTCAACTTGTGTTGTAACAGCATTATGCAGTCAGACACACTTTAAAATACATGTAATATCAACAATAGAAAAACTGTTCAGGCCACTGAATATAATTGGTGGCAAAGCTCACATCCTTTTTACTCAAAAACAAGCAATTGGTGAAATTACAAGTGCTGTGCAACATGTAATAAAAGGTTTTTGTACCTAAGCAGCATAATAATATGGTAAGCAAGAGTGAAATATTCCAGTGTGCTTGATTAACTGGCAAATTCACTCTGAAAGTAAATATCATTTTAGTCTAGAAAGAGAAATCACAAGTCTATTATTCCTTATGAAAAAAAGAAACATCTACAATATCAAAGAAAAACAAAAAAGGGTATTTATTTCTCTGAGATGACTTTTGTCTATTTACACAAGCAAGATTTTTAAGACAACTTAATTGCCAAATTGTTCTATATTTTGGGAAATATTAGACATCACAAATTTTACATCAACATGCAAAATTCAGATTTGCAGCAAGAGAAATATAGGATGTTTCTTTGACTGTGTGAACACTACTGTGCTACCTCCAAAAAAAAATTAAATTCTTCACCTTCAATGCGAAATGCCACTCCAAAAAAAAAAAGAAGAAATGATGAATTGCCTTTTTGTTTAGTTTTTCTTTGGTTTGGGTTTAGGACCACACCTTGCTATGCTCAGGACTTATCTTTGCCTTGCATTCAGGAATCATTCCCTAGTGGGACTCAGGGATACCAGAGATTAAATCTGGGTAGGCCATGTGCAGTACAGAAATGACAGTTACCTTTTGTATCGTTAGTAACAATGTTACACCATTGTTAGTTGACGAACATAAGTCACTGCACTTATGATTTCCTTATGTATTTATAATATCAAATTTTCAAAGGAAATATATAACAAAAGATAAACCTTCAATTGTCGCAAAAAGTCATATCCACCAAATATATTCTGATTTCACAGAAAGTTATGCAAATGCCTAAGTACCTCAGGAAGAATGTCAAACCTGGTAATACACCTTAGCAAGAGACAACATATTAATGTTTAAAATTTTAGTCCTCTGTTTTTTAAATAGGATAAATTTGATACATTTGATAAATTTTAATAAACTGTAAAGCATACTTGACCAAAGTCTAGAAAATAAGCATCACTGTATCATTGTCTTCCCATTGTTCATCGATTTGCTCGAGTGGGCACTAGTAACATCTCCATTAGTCCTGTCACAAGCAAAGTGCAACCCAAGGGCATCTGCTTGCTACAGGGACAAGAGGAGCCCGAAACCATTCTTCAGGTCATGGAACTGAGGTCCATAATTGTTACTAGTCTTTGGCATAACAAGTAAATAAAACACGGGTAGCTTGCCAGGCTTTACCGTGCAGGTGGTATAGCCTCAGTAGAAGGCTCTCAACCCGAGCATTTACTGATGAAACTTAAAGGGGGAAGATCCGGTTTTCTCTTGGATGGAGCTCTGAGGAACTATGGAGTCTGGATGTTGAGAATGACTAAATGCAAGATGTGTGGGTTGCTCTGGCTTCTTGCCAGGCTTACTGGTATCAGTCAAAACCTGTCTAGAACTGTTTACTATATATAAATGTGAAAGAAATTGGGAAGAACCTTATGCAAAATTCAGTATCCTATAAAAATATCGCCCTGACACCCTCTCTCTCGGTGGCTTTCCTCCGAGAGGATCAGGAGGCCGTGGCTTCCCCTGGGTGCTCGGTGTGCAGGTTGTTTGGGGGGGCTCTCTTGAGGACCTGTCCCCCCCGGCTACCCGTGCTCCCCCAGCCGTATGCCCCGGCCCTGTGCGCCGCTCTAGCATGCACGCCCGGGTTGCCTGCTGCCTCCCGGCTGTGGTTGCCGACCTCCTGCCCAAGGTGCTCAAGAGGCGTGGCCCGGTGTCCGTGCCCTGGACATGGATGGAACCTGTCCCGTACCCACTGCCGCGTGTCAGGCGCTCCCGTGGGGTTCTGCCCGGCGTTGCCCCGAGGTCGCAGAGCGGGCAGAGGCTGAAACGGGCCTCTGCCTTCTCCGGAGGGCTGCTGTCCTCGGCCCGCCATCCTTCGGGTCAGGCGTTTCCCCTTCGGGGGTTTGCCCGGCTGTCCTGCGGTGTTGCGCCTGGGCTGAAAATTGCTGACAACCTGCAAGCAGAAAACTGTTCGTAGATTTAAAAGAAAAGGAAAAAACTCTTCAAAGATCCATCGATAGCAAATCACCAAGGAAGCCGGAGAGCCAGGAACATGCCCTTACTGATTTGCTGGAGAACCATTTATCTTGTAGACTGCTACGGACACTAGACATGGCTGATGGCTCTCTCACACAGGGCACTTAATGCCTCCATTCCCACATTTCTCACAGAATGGTAGTGAGATCTAAGTTGTTGATTCAGTTTGGTCTGATTCTCTCCTCGTAGATGTTTTCACCGTCCAAAACCTCCATAGAGGCCCATAGTCACAGCTCAGTGGTGGGCACAAGCTCTGTATTCAAGGGAAGCTAGATTCAGTCCCACAGCGATTTCGGGGATCCATCCCACGACACATCTCACGAAACTGATCTTGAAGAGAAGCCGCTGCCCCTTGGACCCTCATAGACCTGGTCTCCTGGTCTAGATCACTGGAGCCCATTTGGGACGGAGCAGGCCGCATTCCTGGTCTGCAGTAGAGCTCGGTGTCCCTCTCACAGGCTGCAGCTCGCATTTTAACTGCCTGGGCCCCCACGACCGTGATCTCAAAGAGAAGCTGCCACCACGCAGGACCGCCTAGGCCGGGTCTCAGGTTGCAGCAGCCGACTCCAGCGCATAACTTAATATACGGCCTGTGATGTTATATTTAAAAAAGAACAATATCAGTGGGTAAGGCACTTACGTGCTTGCCTGGCATGAGCTACATACAGTACCTGAGTAATGCCAGAGGTGATCCCTGAGCACCACCAGGTGTGGCCCCAAAAACATCATCATCATCATCATCATCATCATCATCATCATCATCATCATCATCATCATCATCATTATTCATGTTAATATCTTTATTTTCATACTCCAAGAGACAAGAGTATTAAATTTTCTGAACAGAAATAAACATTTTTTTCTAAAAATGAAGCATACAATACTAACCAACAATCTTTGAAAAATAATGCCTTTCATCCTGAAATGGTTCAGTGACATAAATATTGATAATAAAAGCCTGGTTTGGGCTCATGAGTGAAATGTCCACCAGTGTCTATTCTCACTTTCAAAATCACCCACTAGGGTTTATAGATGGCCAAGGCATAAATGAGAAAGTTACTCTCAGAGGTCTGGTGGGTTTGTCATGAAGCTTTCTATATAAATAAAAGAGACACTGAGAATGGAAATTACATTACTTTTAGTGCTGAGTTAAAGGGAAAGGTCAAGTTAACCCCTTAAGAATTCAATGAGCAACATGATGTACTATGTGTCCAGCAAAACAATCCCCAGTGGCCCTTACGGACATCTGGTATAAATCATCCATCTTTTTGCCCCATTAAAGTCACTGGCACCTCATTAAAACTGCTCAGCAGCTGAGCGCACACATTATTTGGTTTTCAAGGAGTTAACGGAAATAGCTGTAAGAATCAGAAAGGTTTCTGTCTTTAAGTGTTCACAGCCAGACAAAGAAGAGAGTTGAAGCATTTCAGGAAGATCTACTTTCCCTGTCAAGGTGAGAACACTATAGCCATTTTTGAAATGGGATTTAAAAAAATTATCTCTATCTCCTAAAGTCCCTCATATTGCTAGCAATTACTTCTTTTGGAGTCTGATAATTCTCTGGTCAGTAACAGTGCTGTCATCTGTACCTTAACCCTGACCAGAAAGAATCAGAGTTGCTAAGAGGATATTTCAACCAAACCAGATGAGTATTTTGAAGTGTTACATTGTGGTGACCCCAATCACTCAGCCTTCAAGACAGGGAAGTTTGGAGCCTTTAAAACAAGGACCTGGATACATTCTTTGTCCAAACAGTGACTTAGGGGCACAACTGGGTCATATCATTCACTACTACTATTCTGTCTTGCCTTATATGCCCTCTTCATCTATATTTCTTTTCCATTCTCTTGCTTGGTACCTATAAAGCATGTCCACATAGACTTAGAAAATTAAATACTTTAGGTAACAAGATCAGCATTTTGAAAATTCCCTTTGAGAGCAATTTTAGCTGAATAGTTATAGCAGTGGAAAATGGCATCAGATAACAAACACTATGCTACCTGCAATACATTCATAATTTCCATATTCCCAGAATTTTCCAAGGTAAATGATATCAATAGGTACTATATAGAATAAATCATCAATTAAACCATCAACTGATACTATTTAGGATACCATTTTTTAAATTTATAATACTTTATTAATGAGTTTGAAGCATTATTTTAAAAATTGTTAATTCAGAGACCAAAGAGCTGAAAGAGGTAAAATATATATATCTGACAAGTACGAGGATCAAAATTTAATTCCTAGACTGGGAATTCATTGCTGGAGCCAAGAAATCAACTGATGAGTTGGCCCTGAATCAGTGGAAGTGAGCCCTGGGCCCTGGAGCACTACTTTGGGAAACTCCAAGAGTTTTTAATTATAAGATAAGCAATAAACCATAAAAACACATAAAACCTTTGTTCAACTAAAAATGAATGTTACTTTAAACTGTAATTCTTTATAAGTATACCTATTAATTCAAACACATCAAAACTTCTTTTCAGAATTTTTGATTGAAAATGAGTTAAGTCTTATGTTAATGATTGTTCATTACAGCACTGCCTACAATAACGAAATATTGCATAATTTGTCAAGTTAGGAAAATTAGTTATGCTATATCGACATAAGTTTATAATAAAACTACTAAAAGGGAATTAGAGTATAGCACATATATAGGAAATCATGTCTATCATTTCAGAAAAAAACTTACCATAAAAAGGTTTATTTAAGAGGACTTGGAGTCATACTTAGTGGTGCTCAGAGCTTACTCCTGGCTCTGTTCAGGGAATACTCCTGGAGATACTCACAGGAACATATGTGGTGGTGCTGGGGAACAGAACCTGGGTAGACCACATGCAAGGCAAGTACCTTAACTATGTCTCTGAACCCCCGCCCTGATGTACTTTTACACATAGATAAATAAATGGCTGGCTAATTGTCTATGTTCTGAAAATATATGATGCTTTATGGAGCTATTTAACTTGTTTTCTGATCAGGTAGACATCCCTGTTCCCAAAGCTTTCCAGCCATCGCCCTGTTGAAAAAGTTGGCCTTTTGGTCTCACTATGTAGCCCACAATTTATGGAATTTTCACCTGTGACCCCTTTGTAATCTCCTGGAGGCTCATAACTCCTGACTGAGAAAGACTGCTTAATAGGAACACACACACACACACACACACACACACACACACACACACCCACATTGCATGCAAGAGCTACAAATTTAGTCCCTGCTCATATTATGGTCCCCTAAGCACCACTGACCATGACTCCCAAGCACCAATTTGGGAATAGTCACCCAAACTAATAGGTGTGGCCCCACTGAAAAAGAAATATTACAGGGGCCAAAGTAAAAGAACAAGGGTTAAGACGTGCTTTGCATGTGTCTGAACTTGGTTAGATCTTTAGCATCTCATGGACCCCCTGAGCATTATGAATGCAACCCTAGAGATCATCAAGTACTTCCAGGTGACCTGGTAATCCCTAGCACAACAGGGTTTGATAAACACCACTTCTTCAGGTCCTCATATGAACCTTGAACCATGAGCCTAGTTGACTGAGAATAGTCAGGAGGGTACTCTAATTCTTTTAAGCACCACTTGGGAGCTCTCCCTGCATACCACTAAAAAGGGAGAAATAAACAAAGATTACAAATAAAATATAATAAAAATGTTGTTGATCCTTTCACAGGCATTTTGTGCCCTTGCAATCCCGAGAGAGCTACCAGGGCTCTGTGCTACTTTCTTCAAGTCTATGAGGGAAATGGGAGATTGCACTCCCACATTCCAAGCAAAAATCTTGAGAATCCAATAAGACTTTCAGGTTTCCTATGCCTCCTACAAACGTATCCCTTATTAAAAGATGCCGTTTAAGGGCTAGTTGACAAACTATTAAGGTCATCTCCAGGAGCTGAGTAGATCATCAGTTTCTTACAAAGCATTTAAACACACCAGGAATACAATTGCTGGGTTTTCCCAGAAGAGATGGAAAGAATCCTGGGAAAAACACTTAGGAAAAATTAAAGCTAATTTGTTAAATCATATATCGTTTTGCCCATAGTACCATCTAGATTAAAAGGGTCATAGAGTAATTTCCTGCTCAATCAAGACAGGTGGCATCCTGGAGACAGCCATCAAAAAACAGACGGGTTATTACAAACTATTTTATTCACACATTACATATCTCTCCACCTTCCAAGTTTCAGCTTTCCCCAAGCCACCAACCACAGTGTGTTCTATGGGCATGCTCCACATAGAAAGTATCTGTTGTTGCCAACAACTCTGTTTAAGCTCTGTTGATTTACAGCCTCCAGAGCTTTATGATTACCTATTAAAGAGCACACCGACTCAGCTCTGCCATATAACATGAAAAACACCCTCAGGTTTACTGAGAAGCAATTTGAGCCAGGTGAAGATTAATCTACAACTTAGAAATGACCCTACCAGGTATTACTATCTCCATGTATGACTGAGGACAAAAGAGGATCCATAAGTTTAAAGTTTACAGTGTTGAATTTTAACAAATAGAGCCAATATTTAATTCCAGCTCATTAGGAATAAGCACTTTGCTATAAGCCCATGATGGCTCCTGGGCACTGAGTAAGCCTTGCACTTTTGCCAAAGGTTTCAAAGAAAGAATTCCAGGTAAACGTACAAGAGAAACTCTTTCTAATTTGTAGTATGATCCCATCAAGTATAAATAATTAAAACATTTAAATATTTCTTAAGGTTCCTTTTCATTTCAAAACCACTACCCCTAGTACACTGCTCTAAATTGTGGCTTTGGGTTTGGCTGTCTCTAAAATTATAATTGCAGCAAATTCATAATGAATATCTACATACCACATCTGGTTTCTGAGCATTTACTGCTCTTGAAGAAAATGGGTTTTTCCCTCCATTTTATTGTGGGAGGGGGCAGGATTGAGAAGGAGGTTGAGTGGGGGAAGCGAATATTCTTTGTATTAAAATATGCCGTCTACTCCAGGTATAAGGGTAGGAGTTGGAGTGGAGTCAGCACTACAGTCAAAGAAACAAGCCAATGAAGTCTTCACTAAAAACGTTTATGAGGAAAATATATAGTAGAGAACATTAGAGAAGAAAACTAGGACTTATAGAATTTTAGTATCTTATCAATGATTTCAGTTCATGAAAATGTTGCCACCACAATCCAAAAGTCTAACAAGTCATATATTTTTTCTACGGAAATATAAAACCTGTTGTTAAGGAAACCAATGTTTTTGTTTAATATGTCAATATTGCTCTTTTCCTGAGAAAAATACATTGAAAATTAAACTGCACAAAGAAATTTTCTAAAATTAAGTCTTCTAAAAATAATGTTATAAAAAAGGGTTATAAATTTACTTCAAGAGAGGTACATTACTGGGAAATAAACATTGTTATTACTGGTTTTGGCATATGCATCGGACAGCTTGCCAGGCTCTGCCATGCAGGCGGTTTGCTCTCAGTAGCATGCCGGCCTCTGTGAGAGGGGTAGGTAGAAGGTTCTTGGTAATTTGGAGATAAATCAAGGAACAGGGAGAGCTAGTAGCTGCTCTGCCTGGTGTATCTGCGTCTGTGGTTGAAGCATTCCTGGGCTTGAAAGCATTCCTGGGCATCGAAGAAGTAGCTAAAAGGGGGCTGGAGTGATAGCACAGTAGTAGGATGTTTGCCTTGCACACAGCCGACCAAGGTTCAACCCCCAGCATCCCATATGGTCCCCAGAGCACAGCCAGGAGTAATTCCTGAGCAAAGAGCCAGGAGTAACCCCTGAGCACTGTTGGGTGTGACCCAAAAAAAAAAAAAAAAATGAAATAGCAAAAAGGACAAAGAACCTCTGGCTCTAGGCACATCTCTCAACTCCACCGTTCTCCCTAGATTCAGCTCTAGAACTATCTTTTCACATTCTCGGTCCATGTCAGTCAGCATTTGTGCTGCTTGGCTAATGTTTGGTGTTATTAGAACGATGTCATCAGTGAAATGAAGGCAGTGTAGTTTCCAACTGTCTATCTTCACTTCCACTCCTTCCCATTCTAATTGCCACATGAAGTTCTCAAGGGTGGCGCTGAAGAGTTTGGGTGAAATGGTATCACCCTGCTGAATGCCTCTTTTTATAACAGTGATCACTTCCTTGTAGAATGGTGAGATCCTGGTGGTAAATCCGTAAACAGCTGTCAAAGGATCTTGATGTATTGGGTTTGAACACCCCTTTGGTTAAGACTTTGATGACTACTTCAGTCTCATCAGAATAAAAACCTAAAACCTGAGCTGTCCAGGACAAAGACAGTGGCATGGAACACCTTCAAGAACATCGAAGAATAGATACTACACTTGACCTTAGCCAAAAGACCGAGAAAGATAGGCAAGGAAGAAGTCAAGCAATCACTATTTGCAGATGACACGATATTATACCAAGAGACCCTAAACTATCTACCAAAAAACTCCTAGAAACAGTAGACGCTTATAGCAGAGTGGCAGGGTACAAAATCAATACCCAAAAGTCAGTGGCTTTCCTATATACAAATAATGAAAGAGAGGAAAGGGATATTAAGAACAAGGTCCCATTCACAATTGTGCCACAGAAAATTAAATACCTAGGGATCAGTGTAACGAAGAACGTAAAGGAGCTCTACAAAGAGAACTACAAACTACTCCTTCAAGAAATAAAAGAGGACACAAAGAAGTGGAAACACATTCTCTGCTCATGGATCAGGAGAATCAATGTTGTCAATATGGTAATGCTCCCTAGAGCTTTATACAAATTCAATGCCATCCCTATAAGGATACCCATGACATTCTTCAAAGAAATTGACCAAACACTTCTGAATTTTGTATGGAATAATAAACCCCCATGGATAGCTAAAGCAATCCTTGGGAAAAAGAAGATGGGAGGCATCACCTTTCCCAACTTCAAATTCTACTACAAAGCAGTGGTAATTAAAACAGTATGGTATTGGAATAAAAATAGACCTGTGACCTATGGAATAGAGTTGAGTATCCTGAAAACCAGCCTCAAATACACAAATAATTCATCTTCGATGAAGGAGCAAAATGTATAAAATGGAGCCAGGAAAGCCTCTTCAACAAGTGGTGCTGGGAAAACTGGGCAAGTACATGTAAAAAAATAAATTTATACCTCTGTCTATCACTATGCACAAAAATCAGATCAAAATGGAGTAAAGATCTCAATATCATACCTGAATCCATAAAATACATCGAAGAAAATATAGGAAAAACCCTTCACGACATTGAAGCTAAAGACATCTTCAAAGAAGAAATACCACTAACAAAACAGCTAGAAGAAAAGATAAACATATGGGACTATATGAAGCTAAAAAGCTTCTGCACCTCAAAAGAAATAGTGACCAAGATACAAAGGGAGTCCACAGAATGGGAAAGAATACTCACCCAATACCCATATGATAAGGGGTTAATATCCAGGATATATCAGGCACTAGTAGAACTTTACAAGAAGAAAACAACCAACCACATCAAAAAATGAGGAGAAGAAATGAACAGAAACTTCAGCAATGAAGAAGTTCAAATGGCCAAAAGACATATGAAAAAATGCTCATCATCATTAATCATCAGAGAGATGCAAATCAAAACAATAAGATATCACTTCACACCGCAGAGTCTGACAAATATCCAAAAGAGCAAGAACAACAAGTGCTGGCGTGGATGCAGAGAAAAGGGGACACTCATTCACAGTTGGTGGGAATGTTGACTGGTACAGCCTTTTTTGGAAAACAATATGGACATTCTTCCAAAGACTAGAAATTGAACTCCCATTTGACCCAGCCATACCACTCCTGGGAATATACTCTGGGAAGCCAAAAACATGCAGCGCAAACACCATCCCTACTTTTATATTCAAAGCAGCATTATTCACAATAGCCAGAATCTGGAAACAATCAGAGTGCCCGAAAATTGGTGACTGGATAAAGAATCTTTGGTACATCTACGCAATGGAATACTATGCAGCTGTTAGGAAAAATGAAGTTATGAAATTTGCCTATAAGTGGATGGACATGGAGATGATTATGTTGAGTGAAATTAGCCAGAAGGAGAGAGACAGATATAGAATGACTGCATTTATTTGCATAACATAAATATATATATTCATATATTTACATATTATGATATCAATATCCAAGGTCAGGTGAAATGTGGATCAGAGGTCTTGCCAAAGGTCCGAAACTACCACAAATGTGTGGGAGCAGAGGTTAGGTAAGACAGAGAAAGGAACAGTGGACCAATGATTATTAAAAGCCTATTACAATTTACAACATGTAAGAAAGGGAAGAGAGAGAGAGATGGAGAGAGAGAGAAAAGAGATGGAGAACCTGCCATGGAGGCAGGCTAGGGGACATTGGTGGGGGAGGTGGGCACTGGTGGAGTGGATGGGTGCTGGAACACTGTATGGCTTTGAACCCAATTATGAACATTTTTGTAATTGTAAAAAAAAAAAAAAGAGCATCGAAGAAATAGCTAAAAGGACAAAGAACCCCCGGTTTCAAGCACATTTCTTCGACTCCACCATTCTCCCTGAATTAACATACACCTCAGAGACCTGGGCCCTATGAAAGCAGGATGAGAACACTATTCAGGTCTCCCAAAGAGGAATTGAAAGAGCTATGTTTGGAATATCACACCTCACTCAAGCGAAAGAAGGAATCCGAATTCGACCTCCATAAACCATCGAAAGTCAGGGATGCTGTCTCGTTTGCCAAGGTATTGGAAATCAGATGGGCTGGACATGTAATGCGATTTGGAGATGACCACTGGACTAGAGCCATTAAATACTGGATCCCATGGACGTCAAAAGATCATGTGGCCGCCCACCTACAAGATGGTCAGAGTTCTTTATCAAGACCCTGAAGAAATGGTTTGAGGCTCTTCATATTCCTGGAGCAAGCCAATGCCATTGGGTTACACTTCACGTGACAGGAACAAATGGAAACGTTTCTGTTGCCAGCTTGAGCAAATCGATAAGTAACAAATGTCAAGTGATCAATTAACATCTGAATACATATGCATATATATTCATGTGTTTGTCCATTGTTTTATTTAGTTACTGAGGTTTTAGAATATAATATCTCTGATTTTTTTTTTTTTTTGGAAAAGGCAAAAATGGTATCAAATCTTTCAAACTGCATTTTCTATTTCTGGGAGTATCTATTACTGAAAAGTTTTCATCTAAATTTGACATTCTGAAATTGCCTAGTCTCCTGATTCCCAAATACATTAAATTCTAAAAAAAGATGAGATTTACAGCTAATTACCAACATAAATATTGCAGAAAAGGAATTTATTTTGTGAAGCAAGGTATTTTATTTTTCTTTCAACAAAAGTTTCTCAAAAGATGTGAAAGGTGCAAAAAAAGGAGAAAAGTGTTTTCAAGAGGGAACATTTTCCGGAGTAGAAATAAGCAAGCAAAGATATGTAGAAACGAGCAAGTGTGATAAGTGTTTGAGAAGACATAGCCTTGAAGAGAAAGGGAGAAAAAGAATTTTCAAATTGCTTTACACTCCTTAGTTTGCAATCAAAAACAAAGATGCATGATTGCAGCATCTAAAATATACATAACATTTAAAACACATTTTCAGCTTCCCCCTCCCCTAGATCAGAAACCAAATCATGCGAATTATGATCCTTGCTGTGCTTTTCAGATTAAAGACACATGACACAAGTTTAGCTTTAAATCCAAAGGATCAAAATGGAAAGTGCAACTTTTAAGTAATTCCTCTTCAAATATCATACTACTGTTGAAGTGGGGAGACACATACAAAAAACTGTGGTCTCCCCCATGAGGGTGTTGATGTGATTCTTCTCTCTTCCTTTCCAGAAAAATGTAACTTGAAAGAAAAGAATGGCACTACCTCTTAAAACGATCTCTCTCTATTAGGAAGCAGACAAGGCAATAATAAACAAAATTTAGGTGGGATGGGGAGAAATAGCTGTAGAAATTCACCTGAAAATTTAACAAATCTTGCCAAAACATGTGACAGTGCTTAACTTGCCCAGAGTAAAGATCTTAGAGATCTTGCCAACATTTTCAAGGACATTTGATATGAGGCCTTTGCATGAGGCCAATTCCTGATCATAATACAAGGGACTCAAACTCTGGCATCTCCCCATAATGGGATTCAGATTTTTTTTTACAAAATCAAGAGTGTTGATGCTTTAATTACCCAGTAAATAATGGAAAATGCATTTTACAGAAAAGATAAATGAGTAATAACAAAAGGGAAAGATGTTCCTCCATAAAATGTGGAGATTTGGTGACATGATTTCTTCCCCATTTCCTTGCCTCATTTTTACAGCCAGTTTATTACAGTACTCCTCAAGGCAGAGAGGAAAAAAAATTAAAAATACTCATAGCTTTCTCAAAGTAACTCCTAGGCTAAATATTATAAAAGAACAAATTCCTGAAATGGTTTAAAACTTTAAACAGTCCTCTTTTGTTATTTCCAATGGGGTTCTTAAAAAAAAACTAGCAACCACCAAGTACCATGAAACTAAAGACAACACCTCAAATAATATCAAAATATTCACAATTAAAAATATTCATACAATTTTAAGAGACATTTTTCTTTGAATTTGTTACCCCTTTTTAAAATTGTTATTTTATTTAAAAATGTTTGGTTTACAATCCAGTTAGTGGTAAGACTCTATAACTGCCTTAGTGGTTTTACCTCATTCTATTCCTTCCCCTTTACTCTGCCCTCTTCCTTGTGGTAATATTCCTACTGAAGACTAATTCTCAGTTTTTGTTGTCATTGCTCATTTATTACCCTATTGTGCTATTCTAATATGTTTATTTATATTTCATATGTGAGAGAGATCATTCTGCATCTGTCTCTTTCTGACTACCTTCATACCACATGATAGCATGACGCTTTCCAAACCCATCCATGTAGTAGCAAATTGCATGATTTCATCTTTTCTTATAGCTGAGTGCATTCCATTGTGTATATATACCATGGTTTCTTTTTTGTATCTATCTGGTTTTGTACACTTAGGTTGTTTCCATATCTTGATTATTGTAAATAGTGCTACTATAAACATAGAATTGAAAACTTTTCTGAATAGAATTGTTGGGCCTTTTGTGTAAAGCCAAGAAGCAGACCTGCTTGTTCATATAGGAGTTTAGTTCCTAATTTTTTCTTATTGTTATTTGTTTGTTTTGCTAAATTCTATCAATGTATTATGTATCTTGGATATCAACTATTAGATAAGTAGTGGGTAAATATTCTCTAGAGATCTCTTTATTCTGGCCATGTTTTCCTAGGAGGTACAGAAGCTCCTCAATTTAATGTAGCCCCATTTGTTTATGTTCGCTTCCAATTCATTGGCTAATGGCATTGAATCACCAGAGATGATTCCTGATTCAATGCCATGTTCTACCAATAATTTTTCAAAATATTCTATGGATTAAGGTCTAAAGTTGAGTTCTTTAATCCAACCATATTGGTATTTGACTTATGTGCTTAGTGTTAGAAAGGGGTCTTTAGCCAAAGGTTTTCCTACTTAACTTCAAAGTTTTAACCCCTTTACCACAGATTAACTGTCCATACACCTAATGATCCGTACCTGTACTCTCATTTCTATATCACTGCTACGAAAGTCTGTCCTATTCCAGTAGTATGCTCTTTTGATTACTGTAGCTTTGTGCTATGTTTTGAAGTGGGGGAAAATAAAAGCCTCTAATCATCTTTCCTATGATTTATCTATTAGGAGAGATTGCTTATTCCATATAAATTTCAACAGTGTTTGATCTTTAAAACTGTTATGCCTTTTTAAAATGTCATGGCTAGGTAGCCACACTGGCTGGACTTGAAGTGGAAATTTGGGCCCCTCCACCCATTCCTCATACTCTATGTCGGTAGGAGTGGCCCTGAGCTCACAGTCACCACAGCCAATCACCAGAAGACAGACATTCCAGATCCACAGCTGTGCAGCTCGGCCTCATGTGGAACAGCCCATGGAGTTCTGGGGGAATGGTAAAAGGCTCGGCCAACCCCTGGCTGTGTCCTACATAGCTCCTAGGGGCTTGATCAGCATGCAGGTGGCCACACTGGCAGGACTTGGAGCAGGGATTTGGGCCCCTCCACCCATTACTCAGACTCCATGTCGGTAGGCATTGTCCTGAGCTCCCAGCCACCACAACCAACCGCCAGAGGACAGACACTCCAGATCCACAGCTGTACTGGTGCGCAGCTGCTCTGCAGCCATGCGACAATCTTAGACTCTAACGGATTTTTAGCATTAGGTCCTTCCTAAGGCCTTTCTCATTTATACACTGTAATGGTCATTCTAGTTGCAACAAACTGGAGAGATTACATGAAAGAAAATATAGGAAAAACCCTCCACAACATTGAAGCTAAAGACATCTTCAAAGGTGAAACACCATTAACAAAGCAACTAGAAGAAAAGATAAACATATGGGACTACATGAAACTAAAAAGCTTCTGCACCTTAAAAAGAAACAGTGTACAAGATAGAAAGACAGTCCACAGAATGGGAAAGAATACTCACCCAATACCCATCTGATAAGGGGTTAATATCAAGGATATGTCAGGCACTGGTACAACTATATAAGAAGAAAACAGCCAACCCCATTAAAAATGGGGAGAAGAGATGAACAGAAACTTTGACAAGGAAGAAATTCAAATGACCAAAAGGCATATGAAAAAATGCTCATCATCACTAATCATCAGAGAGATGCAAATCAAAAACAACAATGAGATATCACCTCACACCACAGAGACTGGCCCATATCCAAAAGGGTAAAAACAAGTGCTGGCTTGGATGTGGGGAAAAGGAGACTCTCATACATTGATGGTGGGAATGTCGACTGGTACAACCTTTCTGGAAAACAATATGGACATTCCTCCAAAGACTAGAAATTGAGCTCCCTTTTGACCCAGCCATACCACTCCTGGGAATATACCCTGGGAAGCCAAAAATACATAGCGGATATACCATCTACACTTTTATTTTCATAGCAGCACTATTCACAATAGCCAGAAAATGGAAACAACCGGTATGCCCGAGGAACTGATGACTGGATAAAGAAACTTTTGGTACATCCACACAATGGAATACTATGCAGCTGTTAGGAAAAATGAAGTTATGAAATTTGCCTATAAATGAATGGACATGGAAAGGATCATGTTGAGTGAAATTAGTCAGAAGGAAAGAGAGAGATATAGAATGACTGCATTTATTTTCATGACAAAAATACATATACATATTATGACAACAAAATCCAATGTCAGGTGAAACGTGGATCAGGAGGTCTTACCAAAGGTGGAAATTACAACAAAAGTATAGGAGTCAGAGGTTAGGTAAGACAGAGAAGGGAACATGTGCGGAATAAATGTCAAAAGGGCTAATACCAACCTAGAACTGAGCATTAAATACAGGTAAAAAAATGCACATGATGGCCTCTAAGTGTATGTATTGCAATCCACAATATGTAAGAGAATGAAAAGAGAGAGAGGGAGAGAGAAAAGAGATAAAGAACCTGCCATAGAGGCAGGATATGGGAGGGGGAGGGAATTGGAGACATTGGTGGTGGGAAATGGGCACTGGAGGAGGGTGGGGTGCTGGAACATTATGTGAACAAAACCCTCAAACATGAACAACGTTGTAATTGTATGTCTCACGGTGGTATAATAAAATATTAATAAAAAAAATTTTCTCCCATTATTGAGAAGCACTGGAATATGGTACCAGAAGTCACATTGATCCATACTTCCCAAATCACACTTTATGATAACTTAAGTTTTGCACACAAATGAATAAATTAAAAAGTCTTAGGGAAGTCTGGTGAATTGCTAGTTTTATAATTTCATAAAATATAAAATAATAAAACAAAAGCCCAACATTACAAGTAGTAATATAAATTATAATTGAAAATAATGAAAACATCATTAAAATAGTTTTTAAAAAAACTGTCTAGGATTGCCTTAGACAAGCAATATGAGCAAATAAAAACTGAGAACCAATATGTGATAGTGGGACAATGCCGTTCTGTTACAAAGTACAAAATAATAAAAAAACAAAATATTTGTCTTTTTGTCTGATATGAACAAATATCGCCATACATATGCCACTATAATCAATAAAATTTAAACAAAATATTAATGTTTTAAATAAATATTTTAAATACAGTTGATTGTCTTTTGTCTGAAAGTTCAAGTCCTAAACAAAGGATAAAACTTTTTAAAGAATAAATTATATTGAGTTCTCCATGAGTATATTCATAATTATTTCAAGAATTCAAAAATTAAAGAGATGTTACTTTTTGCAGGTGAACCAAAGATAAGCTTATAATAATTTGTCAGGTTAATAATCAATAACCTTAAATTGATCAAAAACTTAGACGTTCTGAGAGCATTTCCAATCACATTCACTTTCCCTGATCTATCATCTAGTTGTGTGTATGTGTGCATGTGTGTGTGTGTCTCTCTGTGTGTGTTTCTAAGGTAGTCTTCATCAACACCCCAACAATGCAGAAAGTTCTAGCCAAAATGACCCAACAAAAGAGCTTGTGTCCTTTGGAAGCTGCCAAATCATAGCCATTTGACTGTAATTTCAGAAGTAATGACAGGTCTTAGGACTATCATTACAGTACTTTAGCAAGAAAGTCTAAACTAGGATTTTTGCTTGTGCATGTGTAGGACCGAGGAGCTAATTTACAGTTAGTGCAGTCAGGAACCCTGAACAAGCTGTCTAATGTGCCCACTCCATTTCTGGTTGACTACAAGGCGTAGAAATTAGTACTCGTGCCATGTCAGCAAGAGCGACATGAGTTTGACCTTTCTCCATAACAGGAGACAGACAGCGTTTCCACAGCCTTTTCCTGTATAAGCTCTTTGCAGGGCATTGTAACATATCATTACCAAGACATCACTGCCAAGGGTTGCCATTTTAGAGAAAACATACAAATGGCCCAATAATGGGTTTCTTCATGCGTCAATGGAAGCCGGTAAAAGAAGCTTTGTTTGTGTCCTTATTGTCTGATGTACTGGAACTAGACTGCCTTTTTGACCTCTGTATTGTCATTCATATCTTTCAAATGCAATACAACCAGACTAAAAAATGGAAGAAAAGCTGTGTAGAAATCAGCAACAAAAGCAACGTCTGATCTGGCCAGACTGGGACTAAATATACAGTCCACTACCAGTTCACATTGATCTAAGTGGAATAAGACTCAGAATTTATTAATTATTTTACATGTAGAACCTGCCTACCTGGCTAAGAGTCAAGGCTGTAGTTTTATTGTAGACACTAATTTATAGTGCCATCCTTTCAAAGCCTGGACGTCAGCACAGTTGGATTAATGATAACACCTAACCTCAGATGCTACCCAAGGAGATGATAAATAAGGAGACAGTGTATTAGTTCATAAATGTTTATTAATAACTTGGAAGTAGCATATTCTAACATATGAGAGGGCTAGGTATTTGTCTCTATAAAGATGAATGTCAAAGAAAATAAAAAAGGCTGATCTAGAAAGTCTCTTGTGCACTTTTTTTTAAATCTCTGGCATCTACTACTTACTCTCTGGCAATAACCTAAATTTGTTCTTTTCTTTCCAACATTCACCCACATCTCAAGTGGTAAAGGTGGGAGTATATCACTATTTCCACAGTGGGACAAAGTTTAAGGGAAATCAGTAGGTGGCATGTTCTTGGTCTCAGGACTAAAAGGAAGAATAATAAACCCTTAAACATACATGCTTTTACAATCTATGATTTTAACCTAGTTTATTAATTTTGATAGGTTTTTTTTATCTATTTATATCATAGATAAGGAAAAGAATTTATTAATCTAAGAGTCTATGGATATCTGTTGAAATTAATAGCCTATTGTCAGAAATCACATAACACATTTCATTCAACAGACACAAGCTTATATAGCACCAAATGGACAGAATAACAGTCTAGTTGGGACACATTTATAAAATTCAATTTCAAAGAATTCCAAAGAAATACTGAAAGTTAAACAGGAGTGTGATTTAAATATTTTTTCAGTAATATTTCTCATTTTCTGTTTTTATTTAATTATGATAGATATTTTTTAAAGATATTGCTTTGTGACCACACATATCACTCTCTGATCACAGAGAGACAAGGGACTTCTAAATTCACAAGACAATGAAAGAAAATGCCATAGCTCATGGCACAATAAATTAAAAAGACCATATTTTTTCATCCAAACTGAGTTGAAAATTTCTTTTGTTCTTTTTTTGTTATAATTTTAAAACTATGTCATTAAATACAACATTTCTTAGTTCTAAAATACCATATAAAATTTGTATCTCAATAAATTTTCATTAAAAAAAAAACCCTGTGTGGGGCCGGAGTGATAGCCCAGCAGGGAGGGCGCTTGCCTTGCACACGGCCCACCTGTGCCGGCCCGGGTTCGATCTCCGGCATCCCATATGGTCCCCGAGCACCGCCAGGAATAATTCCTGAGTGCAGAGCCAGGAGTAACCCCTGAGCATCGCCGGGTGTGATCCAAAAAAGCAAAATAAAAATAATAAAAAAAAAATTAAAAACCCTGTGTGCTACATCACAAATGAATATATTGCCTTGCCCCAAAGTGCCCCTATTTTCTCAATCCTGCCTCTGGCTGATTAGTATCTTTTCATAGCCATTATGCTGAGTTTTGTAATTTTTTGATTGGAAATGCACCCCTAAATTCTACAGGATTTATATAAAACTTTATAAAAAATAAATTAAATTATACCCTATTTATTCTTTTATGTTTGAATCATAGCTGTGAGATTTATCAAAGTGTAGTGTCTAGCTCTGATTTGTTTATTTTTGTAGGGATACATTCATTGAGTACCATTTAAATTGCTCCCAATTTTTGTCTAGAATTTTACAATACTCCCAAGTACTTCTATATAATTGCTATGAATATTCACATACATTTCTTTACAACACAGATTTCATCTTGTAGGGTGTACACCAGGGGTTGAATTATTGCATCTGTAGCAGAAGTGAGAGGCTAAAATCTCAAACCTACACTGTAACTCCAAAACCAATGCCATACACTAAATTTTATGACATTTTCATGACATGCCACATTAAAATATAAGGGACTGGAGCTGGAGAGAGTACATTTGGTAAGGCGGTAGTCTTGAGAACAGCAGACACAAGTTTGATCCCCAGCACTACATTTGGCGCACTGAGCCCTGCAAGGAGTGATCCCTGAGTACAGAGCCAAAAGGTCTGAACATCAACAGGGGTATAGAAGAAAGAATAAAAAAGAATTATGCCAAATACCAGTAAAATTATGGACCTCATTCCCATGACCTGATGGAATGGGTTGAGGCTCTTTATGTTCCTGGAGCAAGCAGGTGCCCTTGGGCTCTACTTCTGTGAGACAGGACATACAGAGATGTTACTGGTGCCTGCTCGAGCAAATCGATGATGAACGGGAAGACAGTGATACAATGATAACAGGTTATATTTTGGTAAAATTACATGTTGTAATTAGTATATCAGGACAATTCACTTTAATATGTTTTAATAGTTTATTCAATGGTAGAGGGAGCAAAAATAGCTAAACATTCAACAAAAACCAAGATGGCATTTTTTGATGCTGTCATCACATATTAGAAAAATTCTAAAGTTTTCAAATGTCCTGTTATTAATACATGAGGATCTATGGAATGAGTTAGTGTGTGTGCCATTGTTGAGTTCAACAAGGCAGTAAAACTAAGAGTCCTATTCTTTTTAAGTTACCAAAGTTTTTTATTGAGAGTACTTGACTTTCATACTGAACCAGTCAGCGACCAATAGTGTCACTGATCCTACTTTAGGACTCACATGATTCTCCTCGGCTTGTGAGAAAACTATTTAATAGAGACAAATATTACTTCGCACTATAATTTCATAGAACTGTCACCTTCAAAATCACTACTGTGACTTACGATGTGACTTCAATCTCTTTATGAAATTAATGTATTCTAACAGAATTTAGAATCTGGATGTATTCTAGAGAATTTCTTAATGTATTCTAACAGAATTTAGAAACTGGATCCCCTGGGACATCAAAAGATCATGTGGCCACCCACCTACATGATGGTCAGACTTCTTCGTCAAGACCCTGAATGAACGCTTGAGGCTCTTCATATTCCTGAAGCAAGCAGATGCCATTGGGCTACACTGGCACGTGATAGGGTCAAATGGAAATGTTACTGATGCCTGCTCAAACAAATCAATAACTAACCAGATGTCAAGTGATCAAGTGATCAAGTGAACAGATTTTAAGTACAAGTTAATTTGTACATCTAGATAGTTCCTTCACCCTTGTAAGAAATTGCAGCCCAAATAAGAAACAAAAGTAAAAGTTCAAATTCAGAAATCAACTTTCACTTGAATATTCAGTACTTTTATTTGCTGGCATTGGCAACCCTATTGAGCTTAGGCTTTTCATGCAGATCTGCCTTTACATCACTCTATACTTCCTTCTAGTTATCTTAACCAATATATCCTATAGAAAACAGGATTAAGCACCACTACTTGCTTCACTATTCTTCATTTTATTTAGGTTAACAATAATAGTATTGGCTTTGAATGTTATCATAACTTCTTTTCCTGTTTTTATTTTTTTTGAGGGGGAACCCAGTGTTGCTCAGGTTACTCTTGGCTCTGTGACCAGGGATCATGCCTGGTTGGACTCTGGGACTATGTGTGGTGTCAGGGATAAAATCCAGGTCAGCTATGTGAAAGGCATGCTCCCTACCTGCCATATTATTGCTCTAGGCCCCCTTGTGATGACCTTAATTTTCATTGTAAAAGAGCTTCAAAATAATATGCAGCGTTCCCAAATATGAAAGACAGATGTCAGGTGAGCATTTCAATCTCTTTATGAAATTAATACATTCAATTCAACCACAATTCTCCACTCTCCCAATGAAATGGGAAATATGAATTTCTAATAAATCAAATTACCCTCAACACTTAGACGATGCCACTCTGTATTTATGTTCAGCTAATAGCATTATTTTGTAGCCCTTTTTAATATCAAAATGGCCAATATTCACTAACACAAAAATTCCATGCTAGGCTGAGAGATACTACAGAGCCCACTTGAGTTTCATTTCTCGTGCCTTCTGGTCCCTCAAACATGAACAGATACAGTCTTGGAGGCCCTTATACTCTGTCAGTGATCCAGAAAGAGCATTGCATACTTATGAACTTTCATTGAATAAACAGCCCAATGGGTAAAGAATTACAGGTGGGATCCCCAGACCTCCTTAGCACAATTTGGGAGGCCAGACTAGAATAATCCATGTTTCAGATGGAATACATATTTTATTTCATACACATGAACTATTGTTGTTAAAGATTGAGAATTAAGCCATCAACAAATTTGTGAATAAATAGAAACCTTGCTTACTGTGACTGCATTATTAATGTTCTTTTACTTCTGAGGCTAGAGAGAGAATATATTGCTTATGGTGTCTTTCTAGCACACAATTACCCCTGCTACCCCTGATTTGATCCTTGAACCCCAAGTGATCCCTAGGCATAGACAGGGAGTGATCTCTAACTGAGCATAGAGCCAGGAACAAGCCCTGAACACTGTTAATTGTGACCAATTAAAGCAACAAAAAGAGGTGTACTTTTTTTTCACCTACCTGCCATACTATTGCTCTAGCCCCTCTTCCACATTTACTTCCTAAATAATAGGATTATAAGAAATCTCATTGTTTTTATTCACAATTTTCATCCATTCAACATGTTATTGATCACCAACTATGTACTAGGCAAATTTTATATGCCAAAAAGCTTAAGGAGGAGTGAGGGTTTCATTCATGTGGCAAAGCACATGTCTAACATGTTTGAGGTCCTGAGTTTGAGCCTTCATCACTCTCTGAGAATCACCAGGCACAGTTCTGGTGATTTCTGAGCATCATCAGGCCTGAATACCATTCCACCAGGCCTAATATCTATCACATTCATGTTGCTGGTGAAGCAATGCTGGTGTGAGCCCTACAAAATACATTTTAAAAATAGTAATAGAAATGAAAAGTTCTATTTCTCATTTCTCATAAAACTCAAATTACAGTGAAAGAGAAAAATGTATATTTTACATATACTTTTATAATATGCATAAATTTATATAACTTATACTTGGCAAAGGTACGTTTTGCAGAAAGAATACATCAGGAAGTTGAGTGAAGGCACACAAAGTTGCAAAGATATCACTATTCTGCATGGGTACTCAGGAAAGACCCACTCATACAATGAAATTTGAGCAGAGACCTAAATGTAGATGAAAGGGTAGAGAAAAGACACATGCAAAGTTTTAAGAAACAACAAGGAGTTCTGCTGAAGAGGAATTTAAAAGGAGGAGTTGGAAAGGCTAATAGTGTGTAGACTTAAAAATAGTTTATTTTCTTCCAGTAAATCAAGGTTAGTAATATCAATTTCAACTCCTTTCCTGACACCTCTCTTTTAAAATAATGGACACTTCCGGTGGCCCAGACATGCCTTGAATGCAGGACCATATGCTCACTCTCTGAGAATCATATCCTTACATTGAACTTCCATCTGGTTGACCAAGAGTAGTGAAGAGACGGCTCCTAGGCCTCCTAAGCACTGCTTGGGAGACCACCCCCCAATAAAAGAAAATATTTTATTAAAAAAAAGTAAATGTGGTATAGATATCTTTCACTAAGTTCATATAGGTCTTTCTTAGTCTAAAAGCGTACTGTCATGTTAATAATATATATTTCATGTATACGGTTTTTATATTTCATTTTAATTACATCAAGTAAACTAATCAAATTAAAACTTTCAAAATTGTATTGGCAATAATGTACAAAATGAGAAAATGTTCTCATTTTGCTGTTACATTTGCTACTTAGCAAATGTAAAAGTAATTTTTAATACAGAATATCATGTAAACTCATTTTAAGTATTATAATCACTAATCTATGAGCTAAACACAGCTTTTATTTTTGTTTCCAAATATTATTACCGCACATAATTGATTAATAGCAATAGAAAAAACATACTTTTTGTTGTTGTTTATTGAGTGAGATCCTGTGCTACTCAGCTCAGATGCTTCCTTATCCCTTGCTGTCTGTTCAGGAAACACCCTTAGTAGTGCTTAGGGAAACGTGTTGCTCCATGCATTGAACACAGGTCAATCACTTGCAAAGAAATTTCCTTAACCCCTGTATTGTCTCTGTAGCAAGAGCTAATGAGTTGCATTATTTTATTTTCAGTAAGGAGTGCCATGATCTTGATAAGATTCATCTGCTCTGCTCTGCTCTGTTCTTACCTTCCAAAGAATAACAGTTATATGGGGAGTTAGAATCTTTGTTCCAAATGTTTGATCAGGTGTTGCTCAACACGAAACAGAGATCGCTTCCAATCCCTAGATGCTTCTGTAGGCTCAGTAAAGTTCACTTGTTCTTCATTTTGAGATACAAATTTATTTTCATGCTAAGTCAACACCAACTTGACTCTGAGTATGTAGCCTTTGCTTTCGGAAAATGACCCAGATGATTTGATAACAATTTATGTCTGCTATTTAGGACCAGGTGGCTCTGACAGGTAAGGTGGTTATCTTTAACATAGCTGTATTGAACTGGGGAAGTAAAACAGTAGGTAGGGTGTGCACCAAGCCCAGGTTCCATCCCCAACACAGCATACTGCCCCTTGAGAAACACCAAAATCTTAGCACAAAGTCAGCCTGATAACTCCTGTGTGTGCCACATCATCCCTCCATAAAAAGATAGCTGTATAATAATGAATCATTATGAATACTGTTTCATCATTACTGTATTTTTATATGAGCTCATTATTAGTGGACTAGAAGAATATACTCACCTGTGTTGCCCTGTTGGAAAAACTGAATAATGATGAAGCTCTAATTTAAGTCCATTATTTGGGTCTATTAGGTCAGTCCTTAGGGGATCTTTAAAGTTGGGATCTTATACAACTATAAAAGGATTAATTTAATTTAAAAGGACTAAGCTACACTATGAATTCATCTAAAGATACAGTATTTAACATTAATCTGAGAGATAAGAAGCAAGAAATGATCACATATTTAAGTACAAAAAGGAAACTAGAATGGAGCGCTTGATTGAACTCTGAACTAAGTTTTACCTAGTTTAACAAGCTTAAACAGTTACTGGGTTATCTCCTAATCCCATATCTGTTCTGTGAATATATGGAGGTCTTCCTTTTCCCTATGTTTTTGCATTTGTGTATCTTGGTTAGCACTGGATCTGCTAAAGCTTTAATTCTTTCTTGAGAATGTTAAAAAAAAATCCTTTGTAAAAACTTTTTGCTAATGCTTTCTGAACTTGCCATTTTTTTTTTTTTTAGTACTAAGAGAAAAGTGAGCATTTTCTTGACTAAAACGCTGCAGGTAACATTCTTTCCACTCCTTAAGGCATTTGTTCTATGATTCTTATCAGCCACTTAGCTGCGTGCTTTGAATTCAAATACTTTTAGTCAGCCTGCAGTTTTAATAGGGTTTTCTAGTTTCATTTTGTAGTGAGGGCTACAAAGGTGTGAATGAAAGGTCCTGAGATGTTTCTAGGCAAAGATAAATGAAGCAAAGATTGGGGCCGGAGCAATAGCCCAGCGGGTAGGGTGTGTGCCTTGCACGGGCATCCCATATGGTCCCCTGAGCACCACCAGGAGTGATACCTGAGTGCAGAGCCAGGAGTAGCCCCTGAGCATTGCCTGTTGTGACCCCCCAAAAAAATGAAGCAAAGATTTTTAAATGACTCCAAATTACTACTACATATCATGATAACTTTGACTTTCTTTTGATCCAATTTGAACCATTACTTTAGTTCTTAACATAGCCAAATTTCAATACCCTAGCTTCATTGTCCTTGCTAATTTAACTAAAATCTGAGTCGTGGGACTAGCTAGATCTTACCAGCATATTAGCCTGGCCACGTAAGGACACCTAAGTAATTAGACCAGAGAGAAATGCTGTTTGCTTCCAAACAAACAAGCATGGCTCCCTGATAAAATATAAAACTACAATGAAGTAGAGGAGACTTGTGAAGGCTTGGAGAAATATTTAACTGGCATTGGTGTTGGTCCTTGGTACAGTGACATGCCATCTCAGAAACCCCTTCTCTACATTTCAAAGGCCTTCCCGGCCCAAAACATTAGCACAGTAAAGGCCCTAGGTGAGATGCAGGGAGGGGTTACCTGAGGGCATTGGACCCTCCCTGCTTTCCATAACAATGGGAGGAAGGTCTGAGTTGGGGGGGTATAAACTTGCCGGTTCCCGCTCTCCCGGGCTTCTTCTTCCCGGTGGGATCTCGCCTTGTGAGCGTTTATTCCCCTTGGAAGTTTCACACGTGGTGGTCGCCATCTTGGCCTACACGTGGCTGGGGTTCTAGCCTGGAATCCTAAGCATCGGGTTTTTCCTTTTTGCTGATTTGTATGCCTGAACCTGTGATAAGTAAAGCTTTCTAAAACCGCATCGAATTCCTGAGTGTCCATCCATTCCTTGCCGGCTTCGGAGGTAGAAGGGAACTCGCTTCCCGGCACTGTCGGGGACCCCGGGGAGCGCCCGACAATCTATTATTCAATAGGGTCTTAATTTAGGTTCTTTTATAAAACAGAAAGTTTCTGGGCCATGAATCTCACAATGTATATTACATATTTTGGTGCCCAGCTGCATTGGCAGGTGGCATACAGGAGACAGGCTTGTCTACACCCAGGGCTCTGCCCTGGATGGTTGATGGTATGACATAGAAAAGTCTGGGCCCCTGAGATGAACCCAGAGCTATGGCAGAGCCTGGCAAGCTACCCGTGGTGTATTAGAAATGCCAAAAGCAGTAACAATAATGGACCTCATTCCCAATGAATGGAGATATTATTGGTGCCCGCGCAAGCAAAATGATGAACAACGGGAAGACAAGTGATATAAGTGATACAAGTGATATTTTTCTTATATTACTTAAATTATGTGCTGAAAAGAATTTTTCAATCTAATAGAAAAACCATTAGGTAATGTGTGTCTCAAGATTTTCTTAGGCTCTAATTTGTTTGATAAAATTGCGTGTATAAAACTTATTTCAGATTCTGGGTGTTTTCCAAATAGCAGGAATATTTTCCCCATGAAATGTGCCAATTTTTTACTTGTATCTGGCTAGTGAAATAAACTTTGTTTTTACATGTGCAAGCAAATCTTGTGGAATAATTTTTATTTTAGATAGTTCATGATGTCAGCATGTCAGAGATTTAAATTTACACATTTGAGTCTAATGGAGTTCAATAGGGCATGTATCCAAGCAGAATTTTGCCCATTTTAATCTTGAGCTTTAGTGTTCACTGTATCTGTTTAATGTGAGAGAGAGTGAATTGGCAATACTTTGTCCATATGTTATATATTTATGAGGTTGCTTATCCAGAACTCATAGTCCAATTATTACTTTAGTCAGAGACATTATTTCTAGAATCATGTTTTCTCCTCTAGTACAGCTGTAAACCACAAGTGAAGTTTCTAATGTTAGACAAGGTGTATCCATTAGTTCCACTAAAAAGCTCTAACCACCGGAGCTCATTGATTTTTAGTTTCATATATCTTTAATGAGGAGATTAAATACTTGTTTAGGAAGCAGAACCTAGCTTAAGTGGTGTTTGTTCCTTCGGCATGTACAGTTGGAGACCTCCATAATCTCTCCCATAGGTCACTCTATGGAATAAACCTTTCTACCCTAAAACATGAACTTAAAGAACTTCTGTAATTATATAAATGAGCATTGCATTCCTTTTAAAAAACATTCAATATTAATAAGCATAAGACTGGCAAGAAATATTTCTAATTGGTAGTAGCCTATCTTCAATACTGCCTATTATATATATTCTCTTAAAAATCCCAGTAAAGCACCACATCCAGTTTTCAACCTGATATAAAAATATATCTTGGTCCCATGTGTTGACTATGAAGCAAGAGAAATTGTTAACTCAAGGTCAAAATCAGTTTCCGTTACTTCTCCTGTGTCATCAAGAAAAAAATGAAAGTGAGTTGTTATCTAAAATAATCTCTAACCATATCACAATCAATCACAATCTTCCCGTTGATCATCTATTTGCTAGAGCGGGCACCAGTAATATCCCCATATGTCCTGTCTCATGCCAGTAGAGCCAGGGGCATCGGCTTGCTACAGGAACATAAAGAGTCTCAAACCATTATATTAGGTCATGGAAATGACCTAATATAATTGTTACTGAATTTGGCATATCATATACAACACGAGAAGCTTGCAGGCTTGCCAAGAGGGAGGCAAACTCTTTTAAACACCTCCAAATAAAGCATTTATTGATGAACCCGTGGCGCGGCCGCGCGACGCGAGCCGGGCTGTGATGGGCTGGTCTGCTGGGTGGAGTTCTGAAGAGAGGGAAGTCCAATAGTGGAAAATGGCGGCGCCGCGAAAGGTGAGGGAGGGGGTGGCTTGGCTTTTTTGTGAGGCTCTGCCGAGGTGGTGGGCTAGGGCTAGAACCCGCCATGCCTCCCAACTGCCTCATGAACGGCTGTGCACAGGGAGAGCAAGGAACAGCTTTGCCCCATGTGTGAGAGTCTCTGGACCAGCATACCTGGGCCGGATTGAGAAAAAGCTGCTGCAGGGTGGGTGTCGGTGATCCGGGCTGTGATGGGCTGGTCTGCTGGGTGGAGTTCTGACGAACTATTTCTAATTGGTAGTAGCCTATCTTCAATACTGCCTATTATATATATTCTCTTAAAAATCCCAGTAAAGCACCACATCCAGTTTTCAACCTGATATAAAATATATCTTGGTCCCATGTGTTGACTATGAAGCAAGAGAAATTGTTAACTCAAGGTCAAAATCAGGTTCCATTACTTCTCCTGTGTCATCAAGAAAAAAATGAAAGTGAGTTGTTATCTAAAATAATCTCTAACCGTATAAAATTATAAAATAACTGGAGTAAGAGATAATACCACTTCACTTGGCAAACTACACCAAAGTGTGATCAGAGTAAGTAGTAGCAAGCCACATTGCCTAGCTGATTATGCATCGTAACACAAAGCAAGGGATGCTGTAAGTCCCTTAAAATAGGATCAAGCAGAATTATATTAGCATTTTCAGCAAGCAGAGACTTTTGTGTGTGGTAAGCAAACCATAGGCTAAGAGATCTGCTGCAGGTCCCTAGATAATCTAACCAGACAGTGGGAAGAGAAGATCAATTGATTGCTCACTCTACTTTAAAGAAAGAAAACTTTTCTCCTTCAGGGGAAAAACAGAGAAAAGGTGGTAATGGGGTATGTGGAGGGCTTGAGGGAGGGGGAGCATATGGGGGGGAGAAAGAAACATCATGTTCATCCAGTGAAGACTACATTAGACAAAACACATCCGTTGCCTAAGAAAATCTTTATGGTGTTGTTATCAGTTTTGTTACTTTTTTCCATAATACTGAAGTAATTTCTCCTAATTTATGAATATATCAAATTTTGTTTTAATATGTGTAGTTTTAAAATGGGTAGTTGAAACAAATTTATTTAGTTTATAGCAGCAAGGTAAGAATATGATAGGAGGTACAAAAGGTAATAATTCCTAGCCCAGAGAAACATATTTTTTAACAAATTTAGAGAAAAAGTCATCTCCAGTATGGTGACTATTAAAAAGTTTATTAACACAAATGTTCATAAAAATAAATAGAGTGGCAAGGGCAAGAACCATGGAAAGAAATATAAAGGCTAAATATATGTTAATATATTAAATATCTCATAATTTTGTCAGCTACTGCTGAAAAAATTGACTATATATAAATATATAGATGTATCAGAAATTTTAAGCATTCATAATTTTTTTAGCATAGTAAATCCTGTTGTAGAAATTGTTATAGAAATTTCTTATCTTCCCTGGACAAGAATTAAATGATGATCTGAATGAATTGATCCAATATTGTAAATTTTTATTTCTTAATAAAATAGAGTTATTTTAACTATATACAAAGTATACAGAATTCTGTATACAAGAATGGATAAATTCTAAATGTCAAAAAGCAAGAAAAAAAAAAACACACTGAATACAGTGTGGTATATTCATTTAATGATATAGTTTTAAGTTGTTAAAGTTACAGTGAGTTACAATTTTAACAGCGTGAGAAATACTCATCAGATACTTAGCCTGCATGAAGAAACTATATATATGATGGTCACAACTATTATAACTATGAACAATATAATAAATATGGTAAAGGAAATAAATATCTCAGTATTTCAATAGATTTATCAACATTTTATAGGTTTATATGCAATTTCTACTTTTTATAACCTCTTGATATGTCTTCTAAAATGAGTGTATACTACTTGCAGTTTGTTTTTAAGAAAAAGTAACAAAGCTAAAAATGCCTAAGAAATACATTGATACTCAGGAACATGGTTAAACCTATCAAGGAGGCACTGGCTTAACATACTAAGAATTTTCGTAAGTCAAAACATTTCTTAAGGTAAAACATACCATTGGTATATTCTGAGAGTGAGGCTACTGAAAAGCACAAACCGTGATGATTTTTGTTCACCTCCAAGGAAATTTTCCACAAGTCTAATACTAAATATTCCCCATACAAATCCTAACTCCCAAAAATCATTCTCCACGGATTAACTATAGCTAAAACATATTTTCTTTCCTTCTGAGATGGACTGGCTAAATATATTTTCTTGCACAGTGAATCAGTGTACCACGTGTCAGAAAAAAGAACTATTAGGAACTGAGAGACCAGTACGTGTCAGCTCTTTATCTTCAAATACAGTATCAAAGTTACATTTGAAAGCCATCTACATTGAACACAGCTCCTCAGTATTAAAGTCTTAAGAAAAGACACAAAACGAACTGGCGGCACAGTCAGTGTAGCATGCAGGTCCGAAATTCCACACTTCTAAAAGGCATGACAGACCCAAATTTTAAGACTGTACAGAAGTTCTACAGTCTTAGACAGTGATGTCTAATCTTTGCACAAGTCTGAAAATGGTTTTGTTCTCATTTTCATTTTCTCTTTATTGAGCTAACACTCGGGAAGATGATTCAAGACATTATCTATGCATGCCCTAAGGCATAACAATAATGCCCCTGTCCCCTAATATTTTTCTAGGCAAGACCTTGAGAGAGGTAGAAAATTGAGAGAGTGAAGGGGAAAATCTTCAAAAGCAGCATGCCTCTAAATTGATACCATGTAAACCTCTCCTAGCATGGGGGAAACCACTGCTGGGGGTAAATGAAATGAATTCACTGGGGCATCTAATCCTATTCCTGGAACATTTAAACGGTTTAAATGCACTGGCGAGCAAACAAACTTCAAAGCAATCATTACACCCCAGACACTGTTGCTTGTTGTGGCTGAAATCTTTATGAGATTAGCCCCCACGGGGAGTTAAGTTAAACACGGCCAGAACCACTTTGAAACTGTCGGAAGCATACCCATTTACCAGCTGAGAATCAGGGCAAATGTGCCTAATTCTCAATGTAGCTGGGCCTGGACCCAGAAGTCACTGAATTGAATTTAAGTTCTGACACTCCACAGCCATTTTATGGACTTCAAAACTGTAGTGGCATTGACAACATTGGGCCAGCATAAAAATTCAAAGTTCTTATCTTCACTGGACAAGAATTAAATGATGATCTGAATAAATTGATCCAGTATTGTAAAAGAACCATGCTCCAGAGATCTTAATTACTTTCTTCCTGTATCTCAAATTTATTTTTTAAAAAGTTAATGAAAATAGAAAAGCCTAACCTTAGGGATTTTCGTTTTGTTTTTATGGTTGCATGGTGCTACACCCAGTGGTGTTTGGGGCACAAGGCACTGGTGAGGAGGATCCTAGTGTCAATTAATGAACTATAAAGCTTTTCTCCTGTCAAACAGCATCCCGATTTTTTCTTCCTTTCACATTATTATTAAATTTATAATGAAGTATATTGAATTAGTTAACTAATTTATGAACAAAAAAAGTTAGAGTCAGAGAGACAGTACAGTGCATAAAGTGTTTGTCTTGCATAAATCAAAAATAAAGAGAGAGAGAAGAAGGAAAAATTGAGGAAGAGAGGGAGGGAGAGAGAGAGGGAAGGAAGGAAGGAAGGAAGGAAGGAAGGAAGGAAGGAAGGAAGGAAGGAAGGAAGGAAGGAAGGAAGGAAGGAAGGAAGGAAGGAAGGAAGGAAGGAAGGAAGGAAGGAAGGAAGGAAGGGAAGGAAGGAAGGAAGGAAGGAAGGAAGGAAGGAAGGAGGAAGGAAGAAGGAAGGAAGGACAAATTGAGGGTTGAAAACTTACTATTTTACATTATACCAATTGTAATTTTTTAAGGCAACACCCATTTATTCAGCCAATAATAACTTGACCACCACAAGCACAAACAAAATTGATAATATTTGCCAAGAATGGATTCAGTCCTTCATGCAGCTTCAGCTCAATATTGGGACTTATAAGACACTGATAAAACAAACCAGAGAATTGGTGGTTTGTGTTTCTGATATGTGAAGGACAAACAATCAGATAGACAGCAATATCTAAACAGACAGCAGCTAAATACATTGTCTTACCCTCATCTTTTCACTCCAAATTTCAGTCCCTGACATTCACATATCCTGGATATTTGTATTATCAATTTTCTATTTTTCTTATTTTGCTTTGCTTCTTCTTGTTCTTTGTGTAGAACCACACTCAACTAATGTGCTCTTGGCATAGTCCTGCTTCTGTGCTCAGGGAATCATTCCTGGTGCTTGAGGATCAAACCCAGGTAAGCTACATGTAAGATAGCACCTTACACACTATACTTTCTCTACAGCCAATAGACTATCAATTTTTAAACTCAAATTCTATTTGCTGAAATTGTTTTTATTTGACTCACCTTGGTCAACTAATGGTGAAAAAATTAATAAGACCAAAAATCAGTTTCTATTTCCTCGCTGACACATTACCAAACTAATTTGGCTCCTCTGAACATCTTAGTCAAAATATGTTTATGCATATCCTTAAAGAAACTTATTGTGGTATATCTTTGTATACCCTGCAATCACCTCTATGGGGAGGTGGAATGGGACAGAATTGCTACTCAATTTTCATACAAATTGTTAATTTCACAATTAATAATTGTGAAACTGTTTAGCAGTTTAAGCATAGATTTCAGTCAGCAAACAGACACCTAAACTAGGTACTTAAAAATCTGAAATACACATAATAAAAAGAAGAATGAGAGTGAGGAGAGAAAAACAGAATGGGGAAAAGAGGGGAGGGAAATGGGAGAAACAGATATCTCAAACGGAAACTATCAAGTCCTCAGTATATTTAAAAACTTGACTTTCATTATGCCATTTCAGCAGGAAGCATCACCCTCTCAAGCACATCCTATTAGCTCCCCAAAGATTTATTACATTGTTGCTTTGGGGTATAATTCTGTCTGATTATGTCAAAAATTATAAGTGACCTCATTGTGAAATGCTGTAAGAATATTGTTGCCCATGTTCCAGTGTTCTCTCTCTGAGAAGCCATATGAGTAATTGATCTCTGGGCATAAAATGAGTAGAATGGGAATTTGAATATTTATAAGAAATGGTTGGTTTTTCATGTCATCAAACACTATTGAATCATAAAGTTGATCAGGCCCTTTTAAACGGTTTGATCAGAACTTCAAGCCACATACTTGTCCACTTGTCCCGATTCACTAATAAAAATAAAAATTCCCCCACATTTTATGTGCCTACTACTCACTATCCAATTTCTTCTTATTTTTCTAATATTTTTGTCCTTTGTTACATAACTTGATCAATTTCAAATGTTGATAGCATTGTGATGGACTGTAATTTGTTCTATGTGTTAAATCTTTTGTTGTGAATAGCATTTATGCAAAATTAAAATGGTAATAAAATAGTACCACTCTAAACTGGTACTATTTTATTTCCTAAGAGATGCCTATTTTCTTCTATTTCTTGGAAGAATTGAGCTTTTGTTTCCTATCTGACAGCGCTAGTAATATTTGCCAATCCAGCAGAAAGTTTTACACAAATGAACTGGTGTAATAGGATGTTAACCTATAATAAGAGTTTGTCACTTCACAGTCATACTACGGAGATCTGCCATTGATTTTTCAGTAAATATGGCAAATGGTGAAAAATATAGTGTGTGTTCCTCAGCACTAAATTTTTCAGTGACCATTTTTCTTCTATGCTGTTTTCTATTCTGCTGTCTTCAGGTGATATTTAATAAAATGCTCTCTTTTCTCAGTATATGAGCTTGTACTGACATGGCTAATGGGGCCTATACGGAAGTTGTCATCTGTTATGCTATTAATGCATTTATAAAATTTGCCTTTATTCTTTAGGAGAGCACAAAAAGCAAATTAGCTGGAAAAAATTACTGTGTCATGAAATTAAAAAGCAAGCATGGATCATGCTTCTTGCAGGTCATTAAAGTTTTCAGATTCTTATAGGCTAAAGTATCTCAAAATATCTCAAAGGCTAAAGTAGGCTAAAGTATCTCTTAATATCTCAAAGTATCTCTTAATATAAAATAGGCTAAAGTATCTCTTAATATCTCAAAAGGTGGGGAACATAATACATTGAATGTACATGGAAATTGTTGGAACAGACTATTTTTTTAGCCTAAGTGTTTCATTCTAGTACTCACCTATCTTTGTTTACTATTATGTTCCCATATAATGGTAGAAAGAGGATCAATATCTCTTGTTTGATAATCTTTGAAAGATCAAGTGTTATGGAAAAGGCTTTCTCTTCCATATACAAAATGGTATAGACTTTGAGAAACTATTATAATCTGGGACTTGGTAGAATACCAGGATTTGGTATTCTTACTAGTATAACATCAGAAGCCTGATTTTGTTGGCAAGGGTAAAATGAAATTACTTGTCAAAGTCATTAAATTTTACTATGTAATCAATCATGCTTACTGAGACTAACCCATAAAAACCAACTTCTTTTCTATAGTTGCAGGTCTAGTTTATTTAGTTATGCTTACATATATCTTGTCTTTTGATATAGAGGACACTAGAAAATTGGAATATGTAAGTCTATTATTAACATAGGTTTTATAGTGACTTTAAACATAAAACATGTTACAACACACAAAGTGCGAAGTCAACTAAAATCTGTTTCTTACGGGTATGTGTGTCCATGACAGAGCACTTGTCTGACATGTGTGAGGCTCTAGGTTTGATTCTTAGCACCATCAAAGGGCTGTTCTTTGTATGAGAGTCCCCTTTTCCCCGCATCCACGCCAGCACTTGATGCTTTTTACCCTTTTGGATATGGGCCAGTCTCTGTGGTGTGAGGTGATATCTCATTGTTGTTTTGATTTGCATCTCTCTATGATTAGTGATGATGAGCATTTTTTCATATGCCTTTTGGCCATTCGAATTTCTTCCTTGTGAAAGTTTCTGTTCATCTCTTCTCCCCATTTTCTAATGGGTTTGGCTGTTTTTTTTCTTATATAGCTGTACCAGTGCCTGATATATCCTGGATATTAACCCCTTATCAGATGGGTGAATATATTGTTGGTGGGAATTTCGACTTGTACAACCTTTCTGGAAAACAATATGGACATTCCTCCAAAGACTAGAAATTGAGCTCCCTTTTGACCCAGCCATACCACTCCTGGGAATATACCCTGGGAAGCCAAAAACACACAGCGGAAACACAATCTGCACTTTTATTTTCATAGCAGCACTATTCACAATAGCCAGAACCTGGAAACAACCAGTATGCCCGAGAACTGATGACTGGATAAAGAAACTGTGGTACATCTACACAATGGAATACTATGCAGCTGTTAGGAAAAATGAAGTTATGAAATTTACCTATAAATGGATGGACATGGAAAGGATCATGTTGAGTGAAATTAATCAGAAGGAAAGAGAGAGCCATAGAATGACTGCATTTATTTGCATGACATAAATATACCAGGTGATCTTACCAAAAGTGGAAATTACCACAAGCGTGTGGGAGTCAGAGGTTAGGAAAGACAGAGAAGGGAACATGTGTGAATAAATGTCAAAAGGTCTGATACCAACATAGAACTGAGCATTAAATACAGGCAAAAAATGCAAATGATGGCTTCTAAGTTTATGTAGTGCAACCCACAATGTGTAGGAGAAGGAAGAGAGAGAGAGGGAGAGAGAGAGGAGATAAAGAACCTGCCATTTAGGCAGACCATGGGAGGGAGGAGGAATTGGGGACATGGGTGGTGGGAGATGGGCACTGGTGGAAGGCGGGTGCTGGAACACTGTGTGACCGAAACCTCCAAACATGAACAACGTTGTAATTGTATATCTCACAGTGGTACAATAAAATGTTTAAAAAAAAACTCAATGTAAAACCTTTCTAAAAGTATAAAATATTATTATACTAATAAACTCATATTTATACCTTCAATAAAAAGGGCTGTTCTTTGACCTCAAGAAATTTAGAAATGCTCAGACATTAACATTCAATAATAGTATAAACCATAATTGAATGTCTACAATGTGATTATTTAACATGGTATCAAGTCAGGATCTGTTATTGGGATATACTTACCAAAAAAAGAGCTAAATATTTAGTGTTGGATAGATATTACAGAATTAAGGCACTTCTCCTGCAAGAGCATGACCTGAGTTTGATTCCTAGTAATGCCTATAGTTTGTTTCCCAAGCACCACCAGAAGTGACCTTTGAAAGCAAAGCCAGGAATGAGTCCAAGTATCTTAGGGTATGGCTGAAAAAATAAGGAGGAATAATTAAAATATGCTACCCAAAACTTCCTCTTCTAGACAAAGTGATTTAATCTAATTCTTTATAGGATTTTTCTGTAGTTTATTCATTAGATATGAATATTTACCAAATTATTTCTGCGTGGGGACAACTGGCCTCTGTGACCAGCTCTCACGAGGTGCCCAGGAGGGTGGTGGGTTCTAGCCTGGCCCACCACCCCAGCAGAGCCTCACAACAAGCCACGACCCCCCCCCTGAGGGCCTCCATTTCCCATCGACTCTCTCGGCGACCTCCACACCACCAGCCTACAGCGCCCGCTCATAAAAGCTACTTGGTGCCTAAGAGTATTACCTGACCAAGCCTGGCGCTACCCGTTGTATTTGATATATATGCCAATACGTAAATTATAGACCTCATTCGAATGGATTGAGGCTCTTTATGTTCCTGGAGCAAGCATCCTTGGCTCTACTATGAGACGGACATATGGAGATGTACTGGGGCCCGCTCGGCGACGATGATGAACGGAAGACAGTGAGTGATATATTTCTGCATATGTCTACTCATTTGTACCCACTAAAGCACAGTGTTAATGTCAGTTTTTTTCTACAATTTCACTTGTTTAAATGATATAACTTTGGGGGCTGGAGAGATAGTAGAGCAGGTAAGGCACTTGCATTGTACACACTCGACCCAGGCTCAATCCCTGGCATTCCACATGGTAACCCGAGCAGGAGTAATTACTGAGTACACAACCAGCAGTAAGCCTTGAGTATCACCAGGTATCACAAATAACTAAAATAAAATAAGTTATATAACTTAGAAACAAAAATATTCAATGATTCTATTGTTCATAGACTAAAATCTAGCAAAAGGTTGGCATATCATGCTAAGCCTGTATTTCCCACTTTACAGTCCCCAGTTCTATTCCCTCATACCTTATATTTTTTTATAAGTAAGCTACTGTATAAACCCAGTTTGTAATATTTAATACCTACTGTGTACCAATCACTTTACATATGACGATAAACAGGAGAAAAGTCAACAGAACATGCTTTTCTCGGACTGATATTTAGTTTGCTAAAAAGCCACAAATTATTCTAAGTGAAGCTTAAAATTTACTTCCTTCATTGCATTCCCTGGAAAATGTCCAGGGATAATAAACAGCTGCTTCTTATATATTCTGATCCTTGATCTCATGATATTTCTTACAACATTTAATTACCTTCTAGCTATTTTTGCTTTCACTGGTCAACTAGCACGTATGTCAACTGAAAGTGGTATTTGTTTATGATTCATATTCATTTTCTTCTATCATGTTAATAATACTAATTGTATAATGAAATCAATGAATTGAATCAATTTTCTTCAGTATTATGGAGTTGCAAAACCAAAGTTACAATGATTGAAGAAAAGCTTAACCATTGAAATTGGGCCATCTTTCACAGCAAAATGTTTTTTGTTTCATAAAAGCAACAACAAAAATTGGATAAGTTGAATTGCTCAAGAGACTGATGCTGCGGTCTGACTGGCTGGGTGAGGGCCATGGCGAAAGTGGCAGAGGGGCAGGCCTCAAGGAGTCAGACGCTGGAGCTCCTGCAACAATGCGTTGAGGAATAAAACCAAAACTACAACTCCCAGAATTCCGAGCTGCAGAGGAAATAACGGAGACACTTTGACCTTCACACCAGGACACCTCCCTTCAAATACCCTCCCTGGGGAATAGCTGGCCAGGACAGGTGGCCGCTCAGGCAGCTGCATATTGTACAAAACCCAGCAAGTTTAACACCAAGAGGAAGGTGATAGCTCAAAGAATGAAGAGGAAAACACCATCTGCTGAGCATCTTCAGAGTCCTACCTGACAATGAGGAAGAAACAGTGTCCCAGAAGAATCCACCCCCCCAACTCCCACAGTACCATGGGTAAACAACTTGGATCCCCAGCTTGAAGAGAAGATGAAGAAAACAAACCTAAAAACTGAAAAAAGAACACACATATACATAATTTCTCTGACAAGGAATTCAGAGAAGAAATGGTGAGCATGTTTAATGAGCTCAGTGACAAAATGGAATGATGTCAAATAAAATACAGGAGGATATAAATGAAGCAGTGGAAAGGGCAGTCAGTAAATAACAGGAGGAAATGAGAGCAGAAATGAGAACAATACAAATAAAAATATCATCAATTAAAAACTCAGTAGATGAAATGAAAAATGCAATAGGGGCTCTCAACAGCAGGATGACAGCAGTGGAAGAGAGTATCAGTGAAAATGAGGAAGAGCTGCAGAATGCACTCTGGGAAATGCAACAGATTAAAAAAAAGACTGAAAAATGGATCAGCAGCAGTACAGAGAATATTGGGATGAATTCAAGAGGAACAACATAAGAATCATCGAAGTCCCAGAGGGACAGGAAGGCAACCACAGGAAACAGGTAGAATTAAAAAAAGCCTTGCAGAAAAGCTCTCAGAGTTAAAGGATGCAGGCATTCAGATCCAAAAAGCCCAAGGGATACCAGCAAAAAGAGACCCCAATAAAAACACTCCAAGACAAATCCTAGTCACAATAATGGATGGCATAGATAGAGACACAATTCTTCAAGCAGCAAGATCAAAGAAGGAATTTTTTTTTACAAAGGAGCATCCATTTGACTTTCAGCAGACCTATCAGAAGAGACCCTCCAATCCTGAAAGCAGTGATGGGATATAGTGAAAAAAACTCAATGAAATAAAGTCCTCACCAAGAATTCTTTGCCCAGCTAGACTCTCACTCAGATTTGAAGGATAGATACACAGCTTCTTGAATAAACAATAGCTTGGGAACTTCATAGACTCAAAACCAACCTTAAAAAGAAAGACTGAAGGAGCTACTCTAAGACAAGATAAAACCCAAAAGAACAACAAACTTATCTAGAAAGATGGCACAAAATCCCATGACAATAGTCTCTCTCAATGTCAATGGTTTAAAGGTACCAGTTAAGAGACAGAGAGTGGAAGAATGGATCAAAAAATTGAACCTAACATTCTGTTGCCTTCCAGAAATGCATCTGAGCAATTAGAGCAAAGACAGGCTCAAAGCAAAAAGCTAGAAAACAACCCTTAACTCAAATATCCCCTCCAAAAATCCAGAGTGGCCATACTGGTATCCGACAACATAGACCTCAGGCTGAAAAAGGTCAGAAAGGACAGAGAAGGTCACTTCTTAATAAACAAAAGGATACCTATATCAGGAAGAAATTACACTCCTAAACATATATGCGCCTAACAAGGGGCCAGCAAAATAACTAAAACAACTGCTAATATACTCTAAAGAAGACATTGACAGCAACAAGATTGTAGTTGGAGACTTTAACACTGCTCTATCAACTCTTGATAGATTGACAAGACTAAAAGTTACCAAGAAAATGCTGTCCTAAAGGAAGATATGGAAGAAAGAGGGCTAGAAGACATATACAGGGCATTTCATCCCCTCAAAAAACTGAATACAGAACAACATTGTAATTGTATATCTCACGGTTGTATAATAAAATGTTTTAAAAAAACTGAATACACATTTTTCTCCAGTGCACATGGAACAACATACTACAAGATAGATCACATGCTGAGTCACAATTCACACCTCCATAAAATTAAGAAGTTAGAAATTGTGTCAACTATTTTTTCAGACCATGAAGCACTGAAAATAGAAGTTACTCACACACAAAAATGGAGAGTCATAGCAAGCACCTGGAAACTAAACAGCTCATTGCTGAACAACCAGCACATCAAAAAAGAGGCTAATGGTCTGAATTCAGGAGGTACTGCATTCATGAGTACCAAGGGTTAAACCTTGGTACTCACATTCCTTGACAGCTACCAGGAGTGGATTCCCTGAGCATCATCCCCAAGCATAGTAGTCACTGATCTTTTCCAGGCATAACCCCAGAACATGAAACTTGTTGATACTGTTCAATTATGCGATGTTATTTTGGTTTGTATTTATATATGAAAATAAATGGAAATTATTGATTTATAGTTTGACAGCTTTACTTACAATAATGTATTTTTCTTTAAATTAACTGATACATTAAAGCATTTTAATAGTCCTCCTTTTGATTAATGGTAAGCAATAATCACATAGGAAATAGATCTTAGGACAGATTTGTATCCCCATTGGCTATAGGCTTAAAAATTATCCCAGTACTTCATTTCTAGAAAGTTATGTACCATAAGAACATTAAAATAAAATGTCTTTATGTGAAGTTGACCCAAGGGAGAAAGAAAATATGCCTCTGAAGGAATTGTCATATAAATATTTATGACCAGATCAAAATAGACTTTACCTTGGTATCTGCATTGACATAAACTCTTTACGTCAGGTCTTTAAGGCACCAAAGCAAGTTTCTTGGTAGATACCTTAAGTCTGACAGCAGACCCCTAGGAGTGAACTAGTACATGTCTTCTCCTGACATTTTTGAACAGGTCCCTTCTTTTCCTAGAGAAACAACCTGCTATGTTCGAATAACCTTTTTTCTGAGATTTCTAGAAGTCTAGCTATACCTTTCTATCCCTAAATTTGTTTTGACTATGTATAGTTACAAAGAATCATCCCATTTCTTTTGTCAGCTAAGTTCAAAACTTACATGTTTAAGTACAAAATACCAACTTTTTCTTACTCCAGTTATAAGATATAATTAATTCCATCCATTTTCCAAGTGTTTCTCTCAAAATAGACTAACAAATATGGTGTACATGAAAATACTCATGAATTTTTTTTTCAACTTTGGGCTGGAATCCTAGCCCATTGTTAAATACATTGAAAATGTGGATTATCTAATCCTTTCTTTGTTTTGTTTTGTTTTTTGGTCACACCCGCAATGCTCAGGGGTTTCTCCTGGCTCTACACTCAGGAATTACTCCTGGCGGTGCTCGGGGACCATATGGGATGCCAGGGATTAAACCCAGGCTGGCACCAGCTGGCCTTGTGCAAGGCAAATGCCCTACCTGCTGGGCTATTGCTCCGGCCCAAATTATCTAATTCTTATCAACTAAAGTCATGGTTTAAACGTCACATGATCATATTAATCCCAAGAAGAATTTAATGTATCTGGTTTACTTAGAATTTATTGGTTTTTATGCCCGTACACCTTATATTCAGAAGGCAATACTAACATGTATGTAGGCAATACTAACATAGAGAAGCAATGTTGACATAGGTTAAAAAATATAAAGAGAATTTCCTTTTATTTTTGTATTACTATGAGAGGTGTTTTTAGGGTGAGCAACCTTAAATATCATCTTAACTCTTCCTGATATATTGGGTAAAGTAAAGAGAATTTATCTGTCATGAGGAAAAATATTAAAACAAAAATAATGTGGATATTGCAAAGGGTAAGACTAATTCTATTAGAATTTTTTCCTAGGAACTTGAATACTTGAAGAAATACAGGATACCTCCATTCATAAAAAAAGTTGTCAACTGCCAGTGAATTGCATTGCTCCTGAATTTAGTAAAATGAAAAAGAAATTCTAGTCTCAAACATCTACTTCCTCCTCCTCAATAATGTATACTTTTATGTGAAATATCTGGCTAATTTAAATTTAATTTTACACTTCATTTTGCCTGTGTAGACAGAGGTTCAATGCCACAATCTCACCCAATTTCCGGAGGTTAGGAAGCTTTGGGAACCAATAGTTTCAATTAGTTTCTCAGATGGCATTAAAGTGCAGTGACTGAATATAGAATTAGACTAACTTGCACATTAAACAATGTTTGATTACTTAGGAAAATAGAGGTAAAAGCCTGGCATGGATTACCCTAAACCACAAACATTTGACAGAGAATCAAATTAGGCACCATCTCAACAGTTATGAAAATTTCCATTTTAAAGGAAAGTTGTGTTTGAATACATTTGTGTGTGAGATCTGGCACTTCTGTAAATGATTATAACATCTCATAATCCAAACAAAAGTATTATAATTGCCAAGAAGTAGAAATATCACCAGCAAACATAATAGGATCCTTTCATTATCCTTAGTAGTAGTGATATAGGTTCAAACTGTTGAATGTGCTGGTTACACTGATATGACTGTAAGTTAACATGTGAAAGCAATGACTACAAATTCCTTTCATGCTTCCTTTGCTCAATCTGTATGTAAATATGAATTATAGAATATCGAAATAGTTAAAGGAGTATTAGCTAAGTCAAGGGACAGATAATTAAGCCAAGAAATAAACCAAACAATACAATTCAGAATAAATAAAATATCTTCCAGTTCTTTTAAAATCATGATATAGGGGGGAAAAAAGAAATATTCAAATTTGGGGGTTTTGTGTTTTGTTTTGTCTTCACTTTTTTTAAGGGATTGGGGCCACATCTTGGGTCCAGGGGTTCTGCTTGGCTCTGTGTTCAGGGATTACTCTTAACAATGCTAAGGAGGTCATATGTGGAGCCAGGGATTGAATTAGGATCAGTTGTATGCAAGATAAGGGCTTTGCTCTCTGTAATATCTTTCACTCCAGTAGTGAAATCCTTTTTTTTTTTGGGGGTTTGTGGCAGTGCTCAGGGGGTTACTCCTGCTGGTGCTCAGGGAACCATATGGGATGCCTGGGGTTGAACCCAAGTTGACCCTATACAAGGCAAATGCCCTATCCACTACGCAATCATTCTGGCCCTACCAATAGCCAAATCTTTAAATAGCAAAAGACTTATGAAATCTGAACAGAAATCAGAGTAGTCAAATCTTTAGTTACATTTTTTACTCAAGCTAGCCTATAATTTCCTCATATAATTCAATAAGACATAGTAAGTCTTTCAAATTCTTTAATAATCTGCAAATGCACAATTTACATAACTTATAAAGCAATGAGATTCCTTTTCAAGGCCGACAATTTATATTACCAAAACCACAAAATAAATACAAGTTTTTTCATAGTTTTTTCATAGTTATTATTTTTTACTCTACAGCTAAATCTTTTTTATTATTTTTTTATATTTTATTATTTTTTACTCTACAGCTGAAGATAGGTCTACAGCTGAATCTCAACAAAATTATGTTCATGAAAAATGAACTAGTTCCAGAGGCCCCATTCACTCTCAATGGAACAAACATCTCTGAATGCAGCAGTTATGTGTACCTAGGTGGAGAAGTCAACATGATGAACGACCTAAAACATAAGCTGTGCAGGAGTTAGAGAGCAGCATGGAATGCCTTCAAAAAGCATCGAAGAAATAGCTAAAAAGACAAAGAACCTAAGGCTCCTGGCACATCTCCTCAACTCCACCATTCTCCCTGCATTAACATATGCCTCAGAGACCTGGGCCCTATGAAAGCAGGATGAGAATGCTATTCGGTCTCCCAAAGCGGAATCGAAAGAACTATACTTGGAATATCACACCTCACTCAAGTGAAAGAAGGAATCCAGAGCTCTGACCTCCGTTGCTGTTCCAGAGTCAGGGACACTGTCTCGCTTGCCAAGGCATCGAAAATCAGATGGGTTGGACATGTAATGCAACTTGGAGATGATCGCTGGACTAGAGCCATTACTGACTGGATCCCGGGATGTCAAAAGACCACCTACAAGATGGTCAGACTTCTTTGTAAAGACCCTGAACGAACCGTTTGAGGCTCTTCATATTCCTGAAGCAACCATATGTTATTGGGCTACACTGGCACATGATAGGGTCAAATGGAAATGTTACTGGTGCCAGCTCAAGCAAATGAATGAATAATGGGATTTCAAGTGATCAAGTGATTATTTTTTACTCAATGGCACAACTTCTTTTTTCATACCGAAAGTACAAAATCACTAACATTATTCTATGAGGGATGGTTAAAAAAGTATAGTAAACTACCTAGAGCTAAACAGACCCTAACAAGAAACTCAAAGAGCACTGTTAGTCTCATCTCAACCTGCATTAAATAAATGCCTGCTGAAACACAAATTTATCTGGGTGCTAAAACAAATATATTATTCTCTACACAAAAATCTGAACAGTGTATTCTAACACTCCATCTCAGACCCACTATAACAGTGAACAAATATTGAAGATTAGAAAATGTCTGATGTTGGACAATACTTGGGAAAATTCTATCTGAGGTATGAACAAAGCAAAAAAAGAAAACTAGTTAAGGATAAGTTATCTAAAATATATATTGAACATACAAAAAATAGAAAATAAAAACTGAGATGGAGAGAAGGTTGGATTCTACACAAACTTTCTGGATTAGACAATTATCTAAAAGCTGAAAGTCAGACCGCCAGGAGTAATCATGAATAAGAGATTCATGAGCACAGGGCCATGAGTAAGTCATCAATTCAAAAGGGAGTAGCCCTCAAAATAATTAAAATAAAAAATTTAATGATCATAGAAGTATTTTTCCTATGTACTTTGGATTTAAAGCATACTCTGATGGGATATCTTTCATTCATTTCTCATGTGATATCTTAATACATCTCCCTACATTTTGTTTTCCTATAGGAGACTTTTTGCATAGTTCACTTGATCACTTAAATCCTGTTATTCATCGATTTTCTCGAGCGGGTGCCAGTAACATTTACATTGGACCCTATCATGTGCCAATGTAGCCCAAAAGCATCTGGTTGATTCAGGAATATGAAGAGCCTCAAACCGTTCCTTCAGGGTCTTGACAAGGAAGTCTGACCATCTTGTAGGTGGGCGGCCACGTGATCTTTTGACATCCCATGGAATCCAGTCAGCAATGGCTCTAGTCCAGCAGTTGTCTCCAAATCGCATTACATGTCCAGCCCATCTGATTTTCGATGCCTTGGCAAACGAGACAGCATCCCTGATTCTGGAATAGCGACTGAGGTCAGAACTCCGGATTCCTTCTCTCACTTGAGTGAGACGTGATATTCCAGGCATAGCTCTTTCGATTCCTCTCTGGGAGACCCGAATAGCATTCTCATCCTGCTTTCGTAGGGGCCCAGGTCTTTGAGGCATATGGTAATGCAGGGTGAATGGTGGAGTCCAAGAGATGTGCACAGAACCGGAGGTTCTTTGTCCTTTTAGCTATTTCTTCGATGCCTTTGAAGGCACTATATGCCGCTCTCTTCCTCCTGCACAACTCAGGTTTTAGGTCGTTCATCATGTTGATTTCTGACCTAGGTACACATAACTGCTGCATTCAAAAATGTCTGTTCCATTGAGAGTGAATTGGGTCTCTGGAACTAGTTCATTTTTCATAAACATAGTTTTGCTGAAATTAGCTTTTAGACCTATCTTTTCACATTCTTGGTCAAAGTTAGCCAGCATTTGTGCCACTTGGTTAATGTTTGGTGTTATTAGAATGATGTCATCAGTGAAGCGGAGGTGGTGTAGTTGCCGACCATCTATCTTCACTCCCATTCCTTCCCATTCTAATTGTCTCATGATGTTCTCGAGGGTGGCACTGAAGAGTTTTGGTGAAATGGTATCACCCTACGAACCCCTCTTTTGACATCAATGATCACTTCCTTGTAGAATGATGAGATCCTAGTGGTGAATCCATAACACAGCTCACAAAGGATCTTGATGTATTGGGTTTGAACACCCTGTTTGGATAGAGCTTCAATGACCGCTTCAGTCTCCACAGAATCAAAGGCTTTCTGTAAATCAATGAACATGAGACAGTGTCATCTTGTACTCCCTACAAACCTCAATGAGCTTGGTTACTGTGTGGATATGGTCGATTGTGCTGAATCCTTTCCAGAATCCAGCTTGCTCGCATGGTTGTCCTTCATCTAGTGTTCTGCCAATCCTGTTCAGGATAACTCGTGTAAACAGCTTGTAGATGACAGACAACAGGCAGATGGGGCGATAGTTGCCGATGTTGTGAATGTCTCTCTTCTTGAACAGTAGAACTGTCCTGCTGGTTTTCCATTGGGAGGGTACATTGCATGTGGACAGGTAGCATGTAAAGAGCTGAGCTAGTGTATTGATGAGTACCGACGGCAAATTCTTCAGGTGTTCAGGTCTGACTTTGTCTGGGCCTGGTGCTGTTCCCTTCTTTACCGACAAGAGGGCATGTCAGATTTCAGAAGGGAGAACGTTGGGAATGACATATCATTCCTGTGGAATTTGGTGTGTGGGCAGGTGGACATGGCTATCAAAGAGATTTGAGTAGAAGTCATGGATAATCCTCTCCATTGCCTTTCTGGAAGATGTGATAGATCCATCAGGGCATCGGAGGGTAGTCAACTTGGTCTTATAGTTGGCAAAGGACAGGCGGGCTTGCAAATGCTTTTGCCAGCTTCTGCTGCATCTTCCAGTATTTCTGCTCTTCTGTCTTGAGGTCTTCTTTTATCGCTTCTCTGCACTGCTTTGCAAGCTTGGACGTTAGCATTTGGTCGCCTGAGGCTCGTGCCTTGCCACATTGGCGAATGAGTTCGAGAGTTTGAAGACAGGCGTCCTTTTTTTGTCTTTCTCTCTCTCAGTATTCTTCACACAATCATGGAGGTGCTGAACCAGTCGGTTGTATTCTTCATCGATGTCGTCAATGATGGTATCTTCCCATGTTGCTGCAATGGTGCCAAAGAGTTTCCAGTTGGTCTGTTTTTGGAAGTTCTGTTCTTAAGCTTTGCAGCCTTTTCTCCCCATTGTGTGAAGTAGAATTTTGCATGAAGGAGATGGTGGTCCCATCCTGTTTGAAATTTGGGGACCACAGCAACATCGGTCATACAAAACCATCGATTGAAGATGATGTGGTCAATTTCATTGTGGAACTGTCCACCAGGAGATTCCCATGTCCAGCATTTCTCTTCAGCCTTCTGGAACTGTGAGTTCCCATGAATGGTCTTGATGGACATGATGTTGGTGCATAGACAATGAAGATAGAAATTGCTGGCAGTGGGCCACATCTCTTCAGTTGTAATCATCCTATCTGGTTTGTTAGGCATTCAAATGAATCAATGTTGACGGCCATGTTCATGTTGACAAGGACACCAACACCACCGGCGTATCTTTTCGCCGCATGTTCCAAGGAACAGTTCTCCGGTGTCAAATACAGTGTAATACGACTGACCCCTCCTCGTCTCAGTCAAACCAATGATGTCATACTTGATCTTTTGCGCTTGTACCATCAGATCCTCGATATATGCTTCCGATGCCAGCATACGTGCATTGAAAGTACAGACAGTAATTTTAGTCCTTCTTCGTTTTGGCAGCCTAGGTTGGCCGTGAAATTTTATTAGGCACTGCTTGTTTGCCTTTCTTCCTGCTGCCATATTAAGGGCTCTTTTGGGGTCAGGAAAATAAACAGTTTTTGCATAGTTAATTTTAGCTATTGACATAACCTTAAGAGGAGTATCAATGCAACAATTTTGAGAATTTTACCTCAATTCAGTATTTGCTCCTGAAGAACATAAATCTACACACATTCTAAAAATTTTTTCTCTTCTTTCATCTTTAATTTGTAATGATGACCGTGTTGGAGAGGAAAAATATATTTTTCTATCCTTCCAAGTTCTTAGCTGAGATGTCCTGTAATACTGGGCAGCTTTCAAAGGAGAAAAATCAACTGAAATTCATTAAATTTTATAATTTTGTAAGCCTGGAATAACCGAGCATATTGAGTATTGGCCCACATATTCCAAATGGCCTAAAATACTACTTTAAATACCATCTCAGTTTACAGACAAAAGAAAGATATTGGGATGAGAGGAGAAGCAATTCAGAGAGAGAATGGCTAGCATGAGGTCCTTGATGACTCTGGATTCTTCTGTTTGAATAAGTAATCAAAAAAGTATCAGAGGAACCTGGGAGTTGATCCCTTGGCTTACTGTACTTTTCTGGCAAGCATAAGACCGCAAGTTCAAACCCTGCATGCACCCAAGTCACCACGCAACTCCACATGTGTGATTCCTAAGAAAAAGAGGATGGAAGCTAAAGCACCAGAGGCAAAGCAGAAGTAAGGCTAAGAGGTCTTAGCTCTCCAAGGAAATCAAACACAGCAAGCCACAAAAAATTCTGCAGATCCCAATTTTTTTATTCTGATTTGTTTTGTTTTGTTTTTTGGGGGACCATACCCAGAGTGCTCAAGGGTTACTCCTGGCCCTGCATTCAGGAATCACTCCAGGCAGTGTTCAGTGGATTTTAGGGATTTCATTCTACAACCCTGGGTCTGCCACATGCATATCCTGATCTCCCAACACCACTGGGTGAATCCTGAAAGTTCCTGAACACCAGGGAGGTGATCCTGGTGGACCATGACACCACAGGACCCAAGCAGCATCACATTAAACCATTAAGGCCTGCTGTCTATCACTGTGAGTGACTTTCAGGTCCCCTGAGCATTATATGGGTCCTGCTTCACACACTCACACACAAATATAAAGAAAAAATAAGCCTGTCTGATCCTTTCAGGTTTGGATGTCATGTAGCTAATAAAAAGAATCATTTCAAATATAATTAAATGTGAAAAAAAAAGCATATTGTCTTCACTATAGCCTGATATAATGATTAAACCTTATAGAAGCACGGGTAAAACTGATAGCAGTATTAAACATGGTTATATCTTATTTTTATGGCTATTGATGGATTTAATTTTATTACTTTACTATATTCCAATTTATCACATTTTATAATAAAAAATTTAGAAGTTAAAATAAATGAGTACCAACTGTTTCTCAGTTCTTTTTGGTTTTAAAAAAGTTATCATTAACTGTCAAATTTTTTCATAATTCTAGGGAAAAATAAAATAACATTAAAAAAGTTCACATGTGAATAGTGTTATTTCTAGTACCCAAAGGACTTTCATGAGCTCAGTTTACACTTGTGTTATGGGGAAAGGGAAGGAAAAGAAAACGCAGCATGAGAACAGTGTGAGACATGTTCAAATCCAATGCTCACAGCAGGGGAAAACAATTGCTTCTTCTCCTGTTTCCATTGGCCTAGCGTGTGTGCAGATCACAGTTTAGCAAAAGTATACAAAATTGCCTTCAATATGGCTTCCCTCTGTTATTTTTATAACATAACTGCCAGGTCTGGAGGATCCTCCAAGAAATCTCAAGGCCTTGTAATGCTCTGGTTGTCTTGAGTTAAAACATCTTCAAATAGACAACATCTTCTTACTTTATGAAATAGAAAATTCATAATACAAGTCAAAACCCCTATAACTACCCAAATCCATCATTAATTTCCAAGGACATTACTGAAGTCTTTAAATGTTTCTCTGTGATTTTAGACCTCTATGAACTGGAAGATTTCTTTTGCAAATACAGATAGATTTTTTACAAATAAAAAGAATACACATACAGAGATTATTCTTCCCAGAGTAATGCTTGCTTACAATTCTATCAACCTCAATCATGAAAGCTTTCAGTGTAGGTGCTGACAACAAAGATGAAAATGGTTGAATTTAAATGTCTGTTTATAAAAATGTTTGAAGGGGATTAATTTTTATCTGGCCATTCAAATGGGATTAAAGGGATTAACTTGGATAATAAAGCATGTTATAAATACATATGTTGTCTCTAATTAATAGGTTCAGATACGAATACAAGATATGTCAAATTATTACAAAATGGCCTTTGATTACATTATTTTTAAATATTGGAAAGGAAACTCATGAGTCATTAGTAAAGAGATGACTTTGGAATAAGGCAAACCATTCAGCAAATATAATGCTTCCTGAGACACATTTCCTATTTATATGTACAGTTAATAACATCTATTATGCAGTCTTAGTCCTAGAAGCCTATGTTTGTAGAGAGAAATACTTTAAAACAGAAGCTTAATTACATAGTGCTCAAGTTTCTCTGGCAACATCAAAAGGGAGAAAGTCATTTGTGCTTTAATGAGCATTTTGAAAGGAAAAAAATAAGTTCTCAAGTTGAAAAAGCTACAAGTTAAAGACAAAGAGGAGGGAAAAATGTTTAATTATAATTTGTTTCTTCAGTATATGGCAACAAAGGCTGTAGAGGAAGAAAACTGGTAGATACGTATGCACATAGAGATGTACGCAATACATGTATGTGTATGTGTGTATATCTAATTCTACAAATGTAAGAATATTAAATATACACATTTTTCTAAAGTCTTCTCTATTTTTTCCCTGAGAATTATTCAGCATGGTACAAATGAAAATATTTCTTCTCAAGCGAAAGAGTTGCCTTTGTTTCTCTTTAGCTGAGCTTTCTCCCTTAAGTATATGAGTATCACACTTGGAAGAAAACGACTGAAGAAACTGTGACTGGTGAAGAGGTAGCCATAATAGACGCTCTGCCAGGCTCTACCTGGTCTGTCTGGTCCACTACCATCTTGCTGATGAAGTGCCCAAGAGGTCAGAACTATGAAATTCTACACAGCTTCTACATGGAATAGACATTCCAGAGCTGCCAGCTTCACCAAGGTAGCCAGTAAGCTATTCCTGAGGCCTACTTGGCCTGCCCATAAAAGAAACTGATCGGTACAGCTGAGTTTCCAGTCATGGTTTTCAGGCTGAGACAAGGTTGTGCTCTTTGCATGTAAAGGAAAAGTCAGGTTTGCCAGATTCATGGCCTTTTCTCACAGGAAAGAATTTCAGAAGACAGTGAAGCAATATTGCTTTATGCAAGAATTATGGGAAAGAATAGAGTCCCATAAAGGAAAGAAATCAAACACACTGAGTTATCATGTATGGTGATTCCAGAGTGGAATGCACAGGGCTGCTTTGGTAAAGTTTATTATACAGTTCTTTCCATGCTGTCTTAGTTTGGGGCTTTCTGTAAAATAAGAACTCCTTGCTAGGGCTTCATCAGTAAAAAGGACTGGTGGTTTTCTCACCTCCTTAGCAGGGATTTTTATTCCTTCTGAATAGTCTTCTGATGAACCCTGAATTTAGGAGTTGATATCCCAAGTCTGGAGCTGGGGCTGGTAGGTACATTTCCCAATTTTTTTTATGACTTCCTGAAATTCATTGTCAAGGCCCTCCTTACCTGTCCCCTGTCTGCCTACCTCATATTTCTAGTGGCCCATTCCAGTGAGTCAGTGGAGTTAAATGAATTAAATGGTTTTAATACAAAATACATTTTACTTTGCCATAAGTCTGAGGCAAAAAACATACAAACTGATACCTAAAAATATCAATAATTTGGAGCCAGAGTGCTAGTAGGGGAGGTAGGGTGCTTGCCTTGCACACAGTTAAGCTGGGCTCACTTGGAGTGATGCTACATTATATAGCTAGAAATAATCCCTGAGCATGACTATGTGTAACCCCCACCAAATATTAATTAATCAGTTCATTAAAATGTTAATAATTTGTATAAGGTGACAAGAAGAGAAGTAAACTTACGTTATTCAGTTTAACATGGTGCTCTTCAAAGAAGGCGAAAAAATCTCCCCTCCCCAATACTACCAGTCCCAACAGTCACACCCACATTCCAAAGTCCACAGAACATACTCCCATCTGCCATGTAAAAACATCCCAGTTTCACAACTTCATTACTAATCTTCGAAGAGATGCAAGCCAAGCTACTGAAATTCAGGGGTACACAGGGGTTAGTTGAAAACTCAGGTACCCACTCCAGACCGGGATGGCCTGGTATCATGCTAGTTCTACAGGTCCTGGAGAAATGGAGTTACACAGCCACATATGCAGCATTGCAACACCTCCAAATGTCACAATTCTGACAGCACAGTAGAAGCACAGCAAATTAGATGGGAAAGTAACATAGAAGTCAATTTAGCTCTATAGATAAAAACAACACAGAAAGCTCAACTAACAACAAACAGCTCAGTAAACCCCGAGACAATTATTTTAATGACCCTATTGTGAGATATAACAATTTTCACAAATTTTCTCTTACTGAACTATTTTTCAATAATTCCATTAGCCATTTTGTTGTACAAGCAATCACTTGATCACTTGAATCCCATTATTCGTTGATTTGCTCGGCGGGCGCCACTAACATTTCCATTGGACTATCACGTGCCAATGTAGCCCAATGGCATCTGGTTGATTCAGGAATATGAAGAGCCTCAAACCATTCCTTCAGGTTCTTGACAAGGAAGTCTGACCATCTTGTAGGTAGGTGGCCATGTGATCTTTTGACATCTCGTGGGATCCAGTCGGTAACTGCTCTAGTCCAGCGAGTTGTCTCCAAATCGCATTACATGTCCAGCCCATCTGATTTTCAATGCCTTGGCAAACTAGACAGCGTCTCTGATTCTGGAATAGCGACGGAGGTCAGAACTCCGATTCCTTCTCTCACTTGAGTGAGGCGTGATATTCCAAGCATAGCTCTTTCGATTCCTCTCTGGGAGACCCGAATAGCATTCTCATCCTGCTTTCCTAGGGCCCAGGTCTCTGAGGCATATGTTAATTCAGGGAGAACGGTGGAGTTAGAGAGAGAGAGAAAGACACAAAAGGACGCCTGTCTTCAGAAACTCTTGAGCTTATTTGCAAACGTGGCAAGGCGCGAGCCTCAGAAGACCAAATGCTAACGTCCAAGCTTGCTAAACGGTGCAGAGAAGCGATAAAAGAAGACCTCAAAGACAGAAGAGCAGAAATACTGGAAGATGCAGCAGAAGCCGGGAAAAGCATTCGCACCTTCCGCCTGTCCTTCGCCAACTATAAGACCAAGTTGACTGCCCTCCGACGCCCTGATGGATCTATCACATCTTCCAGAAAGGCAATGGAGAGGATTGTCCATGACTTCTACTCAGATCTCTTTGATAGCCACATCTACCTGCCCACATACCAAATTCCACAGGATGGATATGTCATTCCCAACGTTCTCCCTTCTGAAATCCGACATGCCATCTTGTAGGTAAAGAAGGGAACAGCACCAGGAGCAGACAAAGTCAGACCCAAACACCTGAAGCATTTGCCGTCGGTACTCATCAATACACTAGCTCGGCTCTTCACACGCTACCTGTCCGAATGCAATGTACCCTCCCAATGGAAAACCAGCAGGACAGTTCTACTGTTCAAGAAGGGAGACATTCACGACATCGGCAACTATCGCCCCATCTGCCTGTTGTCTGTCATCTACAAGCTGTTTACACGAGTCATCCTGAACAGGATTGGCAGAACACTAGATGAAGGACAACAATGCGAGCAAGCTGGCTTCTGGAAAGGATTCAGCACAATCGACCATATCCACACAGTAACCAAGCTCATTGAGGTTTGTACAAGATGTCGCTCTGTCTCATGTTCATTGATTTACAGAAAGCCTTTGATTCTGTGGAGACTCAAGTGGTCATCAAAGCCCTAGCCAAACAGGGTGTTCAAACCCAAAACATCAAGATCCTTCGTGAGCTGTATTTCGGATTCACCACCAGGATCTCACCATTCTACAAAGAAGTGATCATTGATGTCAAAAGAGGGGTTTGACAGGGTGATACCATTTCACCAAAATTCTTCAGAGCCACCCTCGAGAACATCATGAGACAATTAGAATGTGAAGGAATGGGAGTGAAGATAGATGGTCGGCAACTACACCACCTCCGCTTCGCTGATGACATCGTTCTAATAACACCAAACATTAGCCAAGCGGCACAAATGCTGGCTGACTTTGACTGAGAATGTGGAAAGATAGGTCTACAGCTGAGTCTAAAGAAAACTATGTTCATGAAATATGAACTAATTCCAGAGCCACCCATTCACTCTCAATGGAACAAACATCTCTGAATGCAGCAGTTTTGTGTACCTAGGTCGAGAAGTCAACATGATGAACGACCTAAAACCTGAGCTGTGCAGGAGGAAGAGAGCGGCATGGAATGCCTTCAAGAGCATCGAAGAAATAGCTAAAAAGGACAAAGAACCTCCGGCTCTGGGCACATCTCTTTGACTCCAATGTTGACCAGCAATATAAAATAAATTATTTTGTGCTTACTAAGGTTTCAGGCTTAGTAAGTGACTGGGAAACTGGGGACATGGGAAGGTCACACTGGTGGTGGGATTTATCTTGGGACACTGAATGCCTGAAACAACTGTATTATGAACAACTTTGTAATACATGGTGTTAAAATTTTATAAAAACTAGGCAAACACTTATGTATCCTCTGATGCAATGCATTTTTTAGTGTAACAATACCAACACATCAGATATCACTAATGCCCTCACTAACAGAATACTGGGTTCAAGGATACAGTTAGCTCCTACATGACACAGCCTTACCAAAATCTCCAAACTCTGGAATCATCAGTGGTCCCTTAATAAGTACATTCATTTAACAAAGAAAACAACCCAGTTTTCAAAGATATATTATCTTACGAACTCTTTTTTAAGCATACAATAACTGTGTTCTGAGTATAAAATCAAAATTGTTCTTTAATTCTCCATAAGATTGATTCCACAAATCTCTAACTCCCTGCACTACCTTACTCCCCTCTGTATTGACTCTTGGCTCACATAAAAATTACTGCTCAAAGCATAGCACTCTCAACCATAACTATCAGATCCTCTTTTCTCCTTCCTTACTTCTTCATTTAATAAATTGATCATCACAATACCATTAATTACTACATTTTACTATAGTAACAGTGTCCTCTGAAATGTAATCTTGAAGACACAGTATCATATCTTAAAGGCAAGGAAGGCAGCTATGCTCACCCCTATACCAATGCTCACCTCTATCTCAAAGAAATGAATAATTTTTCCTTTTATTTTTCTTATTTTAACCAGGGGTAATATCAAAATAATATAATTTCTCTACTATGTCAAAAACGTCTATTTCAAATGTATCATATATAATAAAACCAGAATAACAAATTTTACTTGTTTAGTAACAACAAAATATTCCTAATCTGTTGAAAGATTCTTCAGTATTTTGATGAAATTACATATAAGATAATGATTACAAATCAAGATAACTATGTATTGCAAATATCCAGGATGCTGAAATTACCAACTTTCTCATTAGAGAGATCAAATATCATAATAACCAAAATAAAATGTGGAACACAGACTCATTTCTTCTTCCTTTCAATATTGATCTAATTATTCAAACCACTTCAAGATACACTGAACTATATCTCTCAAAATCATGACTTTTTTACCCAAAATATGACTTTTGAAATCATTCATTAAACCAGAATAGATGGTCGGATAAAATAAGATTGTCATGTTCTGGATTCCTAGTCCTGGTATCATCCATGTAACTGCATTGAAGACCCTGATATCTCAGTTATTGCAGTAAAAATGAAAAAGAAAGCTCAATCATCATTTAACACTATGGCATTCAATTTTGTATTTCACATCTTGGGCCCTCCTGGTTGTCTTATTTAAAGCCCTTCTCTTTGCCAACACTTCTTTTGAACTCTGAGAGATGCATCCATCATGATATGAGATTGGATCAGTAGCTCAGGGTACTGGAATAATAATCAGAGGTGTATATATAAACTGAAAGCCTTTGCATTTCTCCAAACCATCCCCCCGTTGTAGGAATGCTAAAATAATGCTAATGCAAGAAAAGATATTCCAGTGTCATTTTAGATTTCCAGCATTGCACATTTGTACCCATGATTATGTCAAAATATACACATAGGCATCATTTGAGAGAAAATTTATTATAAAAAGAAAATATAAAAAACCCAAAAGCTAGACTGACCTTGCTTTATTTATTTTTTTAAATCAGTGCTTGAACTGGAGTTGAATAAATTTGTCCAGCAAAACATAAAATTGTGCTGGCCTGAGAATAAAAAATTAAACTAGTAAAGCTATTCATGTAGAGTGAAAAATAAAAGAACATCAAGAATTGTCTCCCTTCTGGCATAAAACAAAGCACTGGATTTTTAAAATTGAATATGCCTTTAAATAATGGCGTGTTTGTGTTTGAGTGTGTGTGTGTGTGTGTGTGTGTGTGTGTATTTTAATGAAAGTCTCAGAAACAAAAAAGATTCACATTTAGTGCTGCAGATATCTACCTAAAAGAATAACAGGGGAAGAATAAGAACACTTTGTGTAAGTGTTTAGTTACCAGTATCAGATATGTACAGAAACAAATGTAAAGGACAAGGATTAATGAAAGTCTATCCTTTTAAAATTTTCATATTCTTTCACCTGTTATTACTACATTTGTGTATTTAGGAAATAAATAATTTTGCTGATCATAAATGATTTGTTAAACCAATAGAATTAATTAAAATGTTGCATTTGGAATTCAAACATTAACTAAAGTAGCATTTCTAATGAGTTTATTGTTTGATTTTGAAATGCAACATTTAATAAATTCAGTGTGCCCTTTCATCAAAACTGAAAGAAAAAGTTATACATTGATTCTCCTTTTTTTTTTTTCTTGGTTTTTAAGTATATTTTCCATGATTAATTTATTTTCTTTTAACTATTGCATATGTGAGATAAATCTCTATGAGTAACATAGTCAGAAATGACTAAGAAATTAGATTTTTAAAACTTTCAAATTAAAGGAAAGGACTTCTATGTATTAAATTCACAGCCTTTCCTTATAGAGTACTCAGTGAAACATTATTGTAAAGATGAGGCCCTCCCAACCTCCAAGACTTTATTTATTTCTAAAAGTCCTCTAAGGCACATACCTGGGATTAAAGGCTCAAATACTATAAGGTGGAAGTTCATTAAATTAAATTGAATTGAAACTAGAGGGGAATCCTCAATATAATTTTCCCTGTCAGGCCCTCTTTAAAGTTATCTGAATTTATTCTTCCTTTTTTAGAAAAAATATTAATTAAAAAAAAGAGATCAGACTGTATTTTCCCAAGTTTCAGAATTTTTAGTCTTTTTATAAACTCCAGAAAATGGAAGTTTATATGGGAGATGGTGACAAACTTTTAATTACTGCATTGAAAAGTAATGCTACAATAAAAGGTGACCCCTAGGGTAAATGTTTCAACTCTGAGTGAGATGTGACTTAGAACAACAGGGGAGAGATGAGTTGATCCTGGCCCTTACTCACAGACAATTCTCACTATTGTGAGTCTGCTATGAAATTCACAGTCACCTACCTTTCTGATAAACCAACTTTATTCTGACAAAATAGAAAGGATATAAAAAAAAATAATCAAGCAAGGCAGTTACTTTGGGGCAAAAAAAAAATCTCTGGGAATCCCAAAATAATCAGAGAAATTGAAGACTTGAGAGAGCACATCTGGTTCACTCCCTGCACCTTTGCAGAACAATTCTCAATCATTTAAGAAAGAGCAGAACCAGAAGCCAACATGGCCTCCCTCAAAGGTGGTAAGGATCATTCAAATGTTTCCCTAAAAACTCATGCAAGATTCAAATTCAAGAAATTTATTGGTGTAGTCCAATTTGCTTATTTTTGCTTCTGTATTCTTTGGCAGAGCCTGGCAAGCTACCCGTGTCGTATTTGATATGCCAGATACCAGTAACAATTATAGACCTCATTCCTATGACCTGATGGAATGGTTTGAGGCTCTTTATCTTCCTGGAGCAAGCAGGTGCCCTTGGGCTCTACTAGCATGAGACAGGTTATTTGGAGACGTTACTGGTGTCCGCTCGAGCAAATCGACAATGTAAGGGAAGACAGTGATACAGTGATTCTTTGTCAATGGAGTCAAATACCTCTGGAGTTAATATCATGGAGAGTTCTGCCTATGCTTTCTTTGATGAATTTTATGGTTTTGGGTATCATATCAAACTAAAATGTTTTTTTCACTGCAAAGGAAAAGACAACTAAAATTAAATGACTTCCTATTGAATAGGGGAAAATAGACACATCACATATCCGAAAAAAAGGCTAATGTCCCACCATACATCTGATAAAGTGCTAATATCCAATATATATAAAACTTAAAAACAAACATTCCCATAAAAAATAAAGAGAGAAGTTTCAGTTCCTTACATACTTTCTCAAAAAAGACAGAGTCACCAGGTGTTCATTATCACTTATTATCAAGGAAATGTAAATCAAAATAAAAATTTCCATCACACCAGTGAGAACATGTATCAATATGTCAATAAAAAAACTTTAATGATAGGATGTGGTAAATAGTATTGTAGACCAAATTTTTTTTTATTTTAATAAACATGATAACATATGCTGTCAAAAAAATGGAAACCCCCATTAACTCCACTGCAGTTCTGTTTACAATAGCCAAGATGAAACAACCTAAAGCCAATCAACAATAGATAAATGATATAGACATTGTATATAATAGAACACAACTCAGCTGTAAGGAAAGATTAAATTTGCCTTTTGCTATAACTGGGAGGGAACTAGAGGGTGTCATGTTAATGGGATCTTTTGTGTGCCAGAGAGAATGCATACGGGTCTCAATCCTTGCCTTAAGCACAGCTCACCCAGGGTTGATCTCCGCACCATATATGGTCCTCTAAGCCCTACTCCAGATATCACCAGGAGTGATAACTGAATTTAGAGCAAGCAGCAATCCCTGAGTACAGTTAAATGTGAAAAAATTAAAAATAATAATTTAAAATTAGCAAATAAATGGAATTTTGGTAGTTCCACTATTCTGTTTTTGTTTTATTCTTCTTTGGGGTCACATCCAGCAGTGTGGCTTACTCCTAACTCTGGGCTCAGGAATTACCTCCAGGAGGCCCACATGTAAAGGAGATTCCCCGTATTGAACCTGGGTTGGAAGATGCAAAGTAAATAACCTACTTATGGTCTTTTGGTTCAGCTCAAGTTATGCATTTCTTTTTAGAATGTATATTCATTTTAAGTCAGACATCTTTTAGAATGTATATTAATTATAATTCAAACAATCATTATAACTCAAACATTTAACACTTAAATGCTCCACAGTAGGCCTCTAGCAATTTTAAGAGAATAAATGTCAGGCGTTACAAAGTAGATTATCCAGTAGATATTAAACAGCAAACTAACTAAACAAGAAAAACAAAAAGTCCTTTTTGCATTACAAATATCTATTTCCCCAGCTTTGGATTCCATTCTTTAAATCTTATCTAAAATACAATTAATTCGCTATCTTTCTTGGTTTAATGTTACGGTGATGTATGCAACTGCGCATCTGTCTGGCAGCAGTGTTATGACACAAGAAAATCAAATTTTCTACCCAACAAAACAATATTTTCTTTAGAAGGCATATAAATTAGCAATGGTCATTGTTTTGTTCTTAGGAAAACAACACTTGAACAGATGTAAAGCGATGCATTCATAGATGGATATGGTATGTTGCCACTTCAATCTAAGTCTGAGCACTCTCCATATAGTAGCCATTTGCCAGAACTGTAAAGTCATGTCTGGGAAAGCGGTGACTGTTCCAACTCTAGGCACCTAGTCATACATAAACTAACTTAAGAAGCTCCTGCAAGAGAAGCCACAATGCACAATATTTCAAATTTGTACTGTGGAAAAAACTGATTGAGGAAGGGTGGAGGAATATAGGTATTTAAGGATACCAAGACTTGCCCCTGTTTTTGGTTTCCCTACTTCCTCCCCCAAATAAAAAGGACACCTATATATTTCTTGTTTTTAAGAAAAATATTCCATCTGAATACGCAAAGAAGTTTCTGAAAGCCAGAACTGACCAACCCTCACAGGCCATATCCAGAAAAAAAACTTTCTAGTGTTCTGGGCAGAGGTAGCATCTTTTGCCTACCTCTGGGGAGTTATAGCATGGAGTTCTTCTATATGTAATGCCTATGAGTACAACTTACAAATGCAAATTGAAAAATCCATTTTCTGCCTGAATTTGAGACATTAAACAATTTCAGAAGGAAAAACTCAAAAAAGGGTAAATCTCAGTTTGTCAACAATTACATATAAACATAGCATTTTTGCCTGAGTTTAAGAGAGACACATTAGTGGATGGCAGGTTCTAGCCCTGGCCTGCAACCCCAGCAGAGCCTTGCAAGATGCCAGAGGAACCCCCCACACCATGAGGGCCACCATTTTCCACACCCGATTCCCCTCTCCTTAGAGCTCCACCCAGCAGAAGAGCTGATCACAGCCCGGCTCATCAGTGACCCATCCTGCAGCAGTATTTTGCAAGCCCAGCCCAGGTATGCCGATCTAGAGACTCACACACAGGGCAGAGCTGCTACTTGCTCTCCCTGTGCCCAACTGATATGAGGTGCCCGGGAGGGGATGGCAGGTTCTGGCCCTGGCCCGCCACCCCAGCAGAGCCTCGCAAGAAGCCAGAGGAACCCCCACACCATGAGGGCCGTCATTTTCCACACCCAGACTCCCCTCTCCTCAGAGCTCCACCCAGCAGAAGAGCTGATCACAGCCCAGCTCACGCAACCACAAAGTGTGTAGTTTCATCAATAAATGCTTGAGTTTTGAGGTGACTACAAGAGTATCCCACCCGCACAGCAGAGCCTGGCAAGCTACCCGTGTTGTATTTGACATGCCAGATACCAGTGTCAATTATAGACCTCATTCCCATGACTTGATGGAATGGTTTTGTGGCTCTTTATGTTCCTGGAGTGGGCAGATGCCCTTGGGCTACAGTAGCATGTGACAGGATGTATGGAGATGTTACTGGTGCCCGCTCGAGCAAATCGATGATCTAGGGGAAGACAGTGACAGTTATACAAAAATGTTATTGAAATTTTATATATATAAACGTATATATGTATATATATGTATATACATTTGTATACATTTTTTTAACTCCCACTTATATTGCTTTTTAAAACTTTCTTGTTTGGGAGACAGTGATGCAGGAAAAGAGTAATTAATTTTTTTAATTCTCTATACTCTGATATTTGAAAGGGATAGAAGGAAAAGGAGAGTAGGAAAAATAAAAAATGTATTTAATTTTTAAAGTATTTTCTTAGATAAACTCTCCACAGTTTTCTACTGATTCTCTCATGCTCAAATGCAGATATACATTTGATAGAGGAAAATAGAGTTTCCACAATTACCATAAACTAGAGCCAGGAAAATATATGAGTAGCTAATATTGAGGTGGTCAATTTCAGCGATATGGAGATAGAGATAAAACACACACTATATATATATATATATATATACATACCCATCTGCTTTTATGTATGAAACATTTATAGCAGGTGTATATCAAACAAAGCTTATTCTCAAAATACTGGATTCATCGCTGGTCATGAAAATAACTATATTTATAGATTTTTAATGTGCCACATACATTAAAGATTTCATGTGATGCTTATTGTCATAGATATGTATTTTCAGATATATAAAATTTTTCTGTTTTTAATCTAAAGTCTATCAGTATTACAGCTATAGATAATAATAGAGGTTCTGTAACAAAGAACCTCAATGACTATTGTATTTTTCCTTTTGTCAGGTATGTTAATTGTGATGAAAGCCACATTTAAAGATAATATCATACAAGAATAATTGTGTAGTTTAGTAGAAAGTATACATAGTACAAAAAATTGCTTTCCCTTAAATAAAAAAGACTTGAGTGCACTACCTGGACAGATTATAGCAATGTGAGTAACTTCCCAATCAAACATGAAATCTGAGTAGACTGTTGATAACACCAAGTTCAGAAATCTGAAATTGATGACACCATGGAGATCAGCAGGCTGCCGTTCAAGCTTCACAACACCCTTGTTCCAACTTGCTTGAAAGAATCTCATGTACTTTAATCCTCAAGACCTTGAAAAATGATCAGCTTGCCATAGGCATTAAACATGTAGACTTTTTTAAGCCTCTCTATAAAATAGCAGGAATCTAGTCTCATTTTGGCAAGTAACTGGGGTGAAGATTTTAATGGCCATTTAACACACTCACATTTCTGTGGTTCAATGCTGGTACTTATTGCAGTTGGGAAATGACAAACGCATCTGGGGAGAAGAGAGAGTTTTGAAAACAATTTAAGAGCATGAAAAGTTCCAACAATGAAACAGAACTCTTTACATTGCAAAGCCAAACAAATAACTCAAGCAAGTGCGACTGAATAAATCCCAAGCTTCATGCAGATGGCTGTTTTTACTCTCTGTGCTAGAATCTGCTGAAGTTTCTTTAGCTTGTGTGTGTGTATTTGTGTGTGTGTGTGCATGTGTGTATGCAGGGATTTTTATGTGAAAGTTGGCATAATGCATGTGGCAGGCTGTTGAAAAATGAATAAAGACAGCAGAAAAAAGGCAATGTATATCCCCTTGGTAATGAAGGCAACACAGGTTGCTGATGGTCCACGAGCCAGTTCTGCCCACAGGCTCCCAAGATCATTTCTTTGCCCCCCAGATTTTCATGTTGAATTATCACTCATGATCTCTAAATGAACATGCCTGTTATTTTATTTAAGACACATTGGGCACTTGTATTTGACTTCCTGCTAAGTAATGCAATATTTAGTATATGATGCATGCACAAATGGGAAGAAATAAAGGATAACGAAATAAGCATAATTTCATTTTTTAAAAATTTTGTGAAGAGGTATATTTGCCCTAAGCTTTCAAGAGGCAGACATCAAGTAAAAAGCATCTGTTCTATACTGATTTTGCCAGAGAAATTCTGACCACAAAGGTCTGTAAGGATTCATCAGGAGCTTTAGGGTATGGCCTCATGGATTCAGCCTGAGGCAAAGCTAGGGGCTAAGAACTTAATGTGGGGGCTAAGGGATAAAGCAGAAACTCGCCATGCCTGGACTCTTACAGTTGAGCAACTGACTCACTGGTACCCAAGAGTCATTTCCTTCAAGAAGTTGTTTCTTCCTGTGGCTGCTATTAAAATAGAAACAGCATCATCACTGATTTGTGACCTACTTAGGAGAAATTCAGATTTGTTTACAGTGGCCAAAGGAACACAGATTGAGTGGTTTCTCTCAACAATGACCAAACTGTAGTCTGAGATATGAAAATATTTTGAAATTCTTAATACATGGATGTCACACTAGGCTCAAAAGATCACCACTCTTTTTAGATGGCCACATTTTTAAAAAAATTTTGTTTTAAATGTTTATTCATGAAGTAGGGCTTTTCATAATATAATCATTTTAATAAAAATCTGCATATCTAGATAAAAATTAAAGTTCTATCGCTTTTTATTTCCCTAATTCCATCAAAAACTACAAAGACAATCTGCTAGACTCCTAATATGTTAAGTGCTTCTCAACTCATCTCTGACCCAAAGGATGCTCTTGTCAAAATACAGACCTATCAATACTTAATGGTGTTTTTAACTTTTGATCTCTAGTCACATTTTTAGGCTTCAATTATGACTTTAACCATCTGAAATACAGAGACACGACACCTGACAAAGTTCCAGAAAATGTTATGAGACACTGAAGTGGTATTAATGCTGTATGCTAAACCGTTTTTGACTTTCTATGTTTCTGCCCACTCACCCCCTTTTGCATTTATATTCTATGCCCCATGCCTCAGTGATGTTCATAAAAATTATATAAACTACAAAACTACTGTAAAAATTACAGTAGTTCAAATATTATCTTTCAATGAAATTATGGGGTGTTGGAGCAACAGCATTGTGGGTAGGGCATTTGCCTTGCACGCAGCAGACCCAGGTTCAATTCCTGGCATTCCATATGGTCCCCCAATCACCACCAGGAGTAATTCCCGAGTGAGTACAGAGCCAGGAATAACCCCCTAAGCATTGCTGAGTGTAAACAAAAAAAAAAAAAACTCATTGAAATTATGTATCACTGTCTTCCTATTCATCATAGATTTGCTCGAGTGGGCCCCAGTAACATCTCCATATGTCCTGTCTCATGCTAGTAGAGCCCAAGGGCATCTGCTTGCTCCAGGAACATAAAGAGCCTCAATCCATTCTGGAATGAGGTCTATAATTGTTACTGGTATTTGGAATATCAAATACAAGACGGGTAGCTTGCCAGGCTCTGCCGTACAGGTAGCATACTCTTGTAGTCATCTCTAAGTCCAGCATTTATTGATGAACCGTGCGGCCACAAGATAGGCCGCACTGTGATAGGCTGTGATAGGCTGTTCTGCTGGGTGGCGTTCTGACGAGAGGGAAGTCGGATGTGGAAAATGGAGGCCCTCATGGAGTGGGGGTCGTCTGGCTTGCTGCAAGGCTCTGCTGGGGGTGGCGGGTCAGGGCTAGAACCCGCCATCCCTCCTGGGCACCTCGTGAGCGGCTGGACAAAGGGGGGCCAGAGCAGCTCTGCCCCATGTCTGTGAGTCTCTCATTGAAATTATGTCCAATTTTGAAATCCAAAATTTTATTGAGAAATAACAAATTTTAAGGAAGCCAAAGCTGAGCAATTATCTGCTGTCACTGCAAATTCACCAGCTGAGGTCATTGTGAGGAATGGGCTACAAAATCAACTCACAGCAAATCTGAACCAGAATGTTAAAACATACATAGTATCTAACAGAACTTAATTATTGAAATTTTTTTCTAGTAAAATAGCATCATGTGTTCCATGAAATTATATATTTGGTGCTGCTAGATTTTATTCATGTAATGTGAATTTTAAACTGTAGTATATCAAAATAATCACTTCCAAGGCAGGAAGATTGAAGACAAAGCAGAATTAAAACACCTATTAACTATGCCCCAAATATAAAAAATTTGACCAGTCAAATGCTGCTTATTTGGAGTAAACAATATGGTTCATCTGAAGAACATATGTTGATAGGTTTAGCACTATATGCTGCTTATAGGCTTGATTCACATTTAGAATATTAGAATATGCACCAAAACCCACTTGAAATACAATTGGATTTATCCAATTGATCCATCATGGAATAAGAAGTTGAAAGCAAAAAAAAAAAAAAAGAAGTTGCAAGCATAGCTTATAAAATGATCACTTGATACTCTTATTGGAGATTTCTTTCATTCTGACATTATTCTATAAACTAGAGTAAAAATAGGCTTGGAAATAGAGGTAAGAATGAAGTTGGGATTTACTGATCCACCCAGTAGTTATTTTTTTAAAAAAAATATAAAGTTTTCCAAATAGAAGACTCAAAGGATTCAAAAGATTTGAATAGCATCACCCATTTATCGACCACTAATATACTAAAATTAACGCTTTTACCTTAGTTGGCTATGGGAGCCACTACTTGTAGTGTTGTGGGGGCAGATCATTCTTGATTTCACTGAGGGAACAGGTCATGTGGTGTGTGTATCAAATATGTAAGATACATGGCCTTTAAGGTGAACCCAAAACCAGGACCTGGCATTTTGCTATTTTGTTAAATTACCTATCTTTTGTTAATCTATACCTCTATTTTTTTATTAGTTCACTTTGTTTGATAAAATTAAAAATTAACTATAGACACACCACCTTTAAACATTTCAGCATGCATATCTTTATTACAGCTTGTTTGTTTTTTAGTAAAAATAAGATTTATATTCTGTACAAATATCAGGGATGTCCAGGAGATTACCACCCTGGTATAGGAAGATTATAGGAAGGATCATACTAGTTTGCTCTCAAGCAGGCAAGTGTGAACCTTTTCAGTATATGGAGAACAAGATACTCAGAATCACCCTGGTGAAGATAATAAATAAGAAGGAACTCGTGGGTACCATCTAGATTACACGAAGCCCATGAAATTAAGATGTGTTACTTTATATCAGCTCTCTCTCTCTCTCTCTCTCTCTCTCTCTCTCTCCAGTGTTTTACATAAGAGATAATCTCAGAAGAAGGGTTTAGTTTTTGGCTAATCCTTTGTTTATACCTATAATAGGGTGTGGCACCACCCTTGTACAAGTTGTTTAGGGTTCTTTGTTGACAGTTCACTCCCTGTCACCAATAGGATTACTTTGTGTATATAAGGGGACTGACTTGGGGTCCCTTCCCCTTTTTTTTTCCCTGCTCCTTCTTTTGGGTAGGACTCCTCTTGCGTGAGATCCTCTCTCTCTTTGGTGGGAGACGTGGGCTCTCTTGTATGGTCTAAGTTCTGACCAGAGCTACAGTTCTTTCATTATATTGGAGTGCTGTGGAAGAGCTTTTGTACTATTAAAGCCTTTTTGGAACTGCGCTGGACTCATGAGTTTTCATCCGTTCCCGGTGGCCTCAAAGGTAGAAGAGAACTTCAGTCCTGATACTGTCGGGGACCCCAGCGGCTCCTGGACAACTTTCATTTGTTGAAAAGACAGTTGTTTCACTGCTGAAAGGTTTTGCTAGCCTTTATCTAAAATATTGTACTTTAGGGGTGAAGAAAAATAGTACAGTGGGCAAGACCTTGTATTTAGCTCATTAGGCAGAGCTTTGCTGTTTTACCCACTCACAGCTTAATTTGCTTACATGTTCTTAAGCCAAAGTTCATTCTAATGAGATCTCTCTTCTATGTAAACACTAATGGAAGGTGTGGCAGTTACAGAAGTCACTTTGACTCTGAATAACTTCTGACTTACCCACACGGCAGAGCCTGGCAAGCTACCCGTGTCGTATTTGATATGCCAAAAACCAGTAACAATTATAGACTTCATGCCCATGACCTGAAGGAATGGTTTGAGGCTCTTCATGCTCCTGGAGCAAGCGGATGCCCTTGGGCTACACTAGCACGTGTCAGGACTTATGGAGATGTTACTGGTGCCCAAGCAAATCAATGAACAACGGGAAGACTAGTGATACAAGTGAAGTGACAAGTCATCCTATGAGTTTTAAAACTTCATACATTTAACTAACCTAAACCTTTATTAAAATCTTTAAAAAAATTAACCTAAATCATAAAAGTTCCTTATGCCCCTTCTTAATCTCAACCAATGCCTCTAGAAACAATTATTACATTAGTAATTCTCACCACATATTTGTTTTGCCTGTTCTAAATGTTATATACGCAAAATTACATTATATGCTTTTGAATAACAAGTGTCATGATATGTATATCTTTGTATAAAGCTTTCTTTATATGATACTTTTAAGAATATTTGTCTGTTGGTACTTGAATCTGTTATTTGTTCTTTGAATTGCAAACTAATTATCCTGTTTATGAAGATATTACAATTTAGTTCTTTTCATCTACTTGTTGATAAGCACAGTAATAAACTTTCCTATGTATATTTTAATGCCTGGAAATAGTATTTCTGGATTATATAATGGACCTATGTTTTATTTTATAATATGCAGTCAGAATTTTACAAAATAGTCCTATCACTTTAAACTTTCATTAAATATATGAGTACTAGTTACTAATTTTTCCAGTTATACTAGTACAAAAAATAAAAACCCATTGTGAATTTACTTACACCTGTATTATAACTAATAATACTGAACATGTTTCCTTGTGCTAATCAACTTTCAAATACTTTTCTTTAGCGATGACATATTTAAGTATTTTGCCTACTTTTAACTGTGTTGGCTGCACTTTTATAATTAAGTTGTATAAGCTCTGTATATATATGGATATAAATGATTCATCAGTTTTATGTTTTGTATATATTTTCACAAGAATTTGGTTATACATTTTCTTCTGAATAATAATATCGGATTAAGAAAATATTAACTTTAATAAAAATTTATTATTTCATTATTATTATTGTTTCTATGTTCAATAAGATTCCCCTATCAGCAAGACACAAAGATTTTCATTTATGTTGTACTTAAGGAATATGTTATTTGAGGTTTGGAATGCTTTGTACAGAGAGTGGAGCATTTGCCTGCACACAATAGATCCAGGTTCAATTCATGGCATCCCAAGTGATCCCAAGCACTGCTAGGGTAACCCATGAGCATCTCTGGTTGTGGCCCACCCACTCCCCACCTTGCAAAAAATTAAATATGGCATATTTCATTATTTTCTCAGAATAGGGGTGGGCCAAATCCACTCCCTCCCCCACCCCCACACAGGAAACTCAAAGTCCTGGCCCACACCCACCGTCTCCTCCCCCCCAAAATATATGATACTACCACATCTTCTCAGGTAGACTAGTAAAGGCTGAGAATTCTGGAACCTTCTTGAAATGGGGGGTGAGCATATTCCCCTTTCTGCCTAAAGGTACATCATCCAGAAGCCATACCAAACTCCCTCCAACATAGAAACAATCCAGCCTCTCCACTCAGTCTCATCAAGCTGCCAAGCCACCAAATCATTCCAACTCCATAGCTCCTAAACCATACAATTGTATATGACACTTCAAAATTTCATAGTACTGTCAGTGTAGTAATATCACAGCAAATCTGAAAGAACAGTTGTATAGAAGAATAACAAGTTCATTGAGATTAAACCATATAACACAGAAGACTCTAGCACCAACCAGCTAGATCCTCAGACAATTAACGTGGTAACTAACATCAGTGTGAGATACAATTATCACAACCTGACTATTATTGATCTATGTTTTGATAACTCAATTTGCCTTTGGGTTGTAACAAATAACATGCAGTAATTCTATTTGTGCCTGCAATGGGGAATGCTGAGGTGGAAGGTAGGAACACTTTTGCAGGCAAGGTCACACATGGTGGGACTGGTGGTGGATTGGTGTTGGAACATTTAAAGCCTAAAATAATTGTATTATGAGCAACTTGGTAAAATAGGGTGTTATACAAAAATGTTTAAATGAAATATGATCAAATTTTATGTATAACTTATGATTCACTTCAAATACTATATTATATGGGGCAATAAATAAGAATAAACCATAGTGTCTTTGTATTCTGTATCTCACTCAAGGCAGAGAGATGAATAGAAAAATGATAATGTAGATATACTGATGAATCATATGCACATACATATATATTCCAATATTATTTGTCAAAAAGTTATTTTTCTACATATTTTCTTTGTTGGGAAATTGACTATAAAAATCTGAATTTTTTTCTAGATGTTCTCTGTCATTTCACTGATCAACACTAATACTATAGTCTTGATTAATGTAAGTTGAGTGACACCTTTAAAATAAAACAGGAAAAATCTTTCAATTTGGTCCTCTTTAGAATTATTACCTGCATGTACTGTTAGTTTCTGAAATAAAATTTCTATATGTTAGAACTGGTAGAGATTACAGATTTTCCTTCCTTAGGTATTTGACCTATTGTCAAATTTGTCTACAAATTTGTCTACAGTGTGACTAAAATGTTTTTTTCTTCTTCCAAAACCCAGAGATCTCTTTTGTTGATTATATCTGGTAGTTACATATATACAATGACTGTGTTTATTTCAATCTCCAACGTTTGGCCTTCCATACCCTGGAAGGTGTCATCAAAGATAGTACACCCTGCTGCTACTATTCATTAACAATATTTTTACCTTCTCTTCCTAATACTCATTTTTCTTCATGAAAACTATAAACTGTCCTGACAATGACCACTTCAATAACCACTATAATTATGCCAAATATTTTTCTTTTCAGCCTTAACTTGAATGTTACTTCCTTAGATGAAGAATGCTACTTCCTTAGATGAATAGGTTCAACTATTCTGAACATGTCTATTACTGTATTTGTATATATGCTCAATTATTTCATAACTCCTCAAAAAAATTTTAGTTTTTTGGTTACATCTAGTTCTACTCAGGGCTTATTTTTAGCTTTGTACTCAGAGACCACTCTTGGTACTTGGGAGAGCACATGTGGTTCCTGGGGAAGCTGTGTGCAAGGCAACTCCCCAAACTTCATATTACTAACATTTATATTTCTAATTGCAAAATTAATAATTGGCATGTTAATTACCTAAGGGTGTGGATTATATCCTTCTATCCATGACACTATCATTAGGAAATGGTAGAATATGTACCAAACATAGACCAATCAAAATCATTTATTTATTTTTAAGCACTTATGTCAGAGAATGTTGGGAGATTTTGTGAGTATATTTTTGCCAGAACTGCTATGGCATTAGTTAAAGTCATCACTATCAATAATGTAGTAGGCAAAAAAAAAATGCAAGGCAATTATCTTACTTTAGGGGACAACAGATTAGTAGGGAAGATATAATGCATTAAGTAAAGCAGGAAACAAAATCCTTCAAAGAATTTTAAGAAAACAAAAAAAGTTAAGCTCTATAAAGTGAAATTCAAAATGCATGGTACTACTAAAAAAATCCAGCGAATAAATAAACTTTTAAAAAGAATTTTGGTTTAAAAATTAGATATTCTGTAAATTATTCTTTCCTACTTTTCAATTTGTTTTCCATATTTAGAAAGAAGTAATTCTTCCCTAAGTGATTTTGAGTGTTTAGAAAATGCTTAGAATTCCTTAGGGAATTTAGGAGACTAGGATGCCTTTTGAAGCTGCCATTATGGCCTCAAAATGAAATTGAAACTGTACTTCTAATCTCAGGCCTTTGAAGAAAAGCTGCCCTCCCAAGACCTCCCCTCTGGACTTTAATCATATCCTAGTAGGTCTTTTTACCACTAGTTTTTCATTTTCAAATTTTATTAATTATGCATTCTGCTGCTTAACTAATCTTCTTAAAATACAATATTCTTCATGTTTTTCTGTGAAAGAATCTGAATTTTTTTTGTCTTTGGATCAAATCAGCTATCTCAAGGATTTAGCACATACTCCACTAATCAGTAAAACCATTTCTTCATGATCATCAACGTCAAAAAGTTAGTCATCTACAACACAAAATACATCCTATTCAGGTATTTTTCTCACACAGCATTCATCATACTTTGCCCTGCACATCCATGCCAAATAATATTTATTTCCTTTTCACTAAAAGAGTTCTCAGAATTTCTTTTAGATAATTCATACAGTAATTCATACATTTTTTACCTGAATTCACAATGGTCATTCAATTCATTCTATTTCTATTATCAAAAAATTATTATAACCAATGGTTACTAAACTGAAATATCTGTCACATACAGAATACCTAAGTAAGCTAGGGTCTAAAAGAAATAGTATAGTGGGTAAATCACTTTTCTTGCATGCTGTCAGCTTTGTTCCTATCCCTGGCACCACATATAAGCATTGCCAGGGAGTGATCTTTAGGAACAGAGCCAAAATAAGCCAGAAGCAGAGTGAGACATGACCATAAAAACAAAAACAAAAGAATATCTAAGACAGGTGATGCTGCTTAAAAGAGGTTAAACATTCAATATTCAAACACGGGTATTTTTATGTCTATAAGATAAATATTAATGCAAGACCCAAAAAGTGGCCTCACAGGTTCACGACCTAACCATGACATGACTTAAAAATCTTTCTCAGAATTGTTTAAGTATATTCATAGTATCTTCCTTCTCGCACAGGTGAAATAGCAAAAAATAAGGAATCATGTTTTTGAGATTTTAAAAATGGTTGCATAAAACAATAATACTGAGTGTTTACTATGGGACAGGTCCTATCTAAGTATATAAATATTTTAACAAATTTGACAACGTTACAGAAAATCTATTAGATAGGTAGCAATCACCAATTGGCAGAAAATATCACTATCACTATCACTATCTTCCCGTTCATCATCTATTTGCTCAAGCAGGCACCAGTAATATCTCCATATGTCCTGTCTCATGCTAGTAGAGCCCAAGGGCATCTGCTTGCTCCAGGAACATAAAGAGCCTCAAACCATTATATTAGGTCATGGGAATGACCTAATATAATTGTTACTCGTATTTGGCATATCAAATACGACACGGGCAGCTTTGCCAGGCTTGCCGTGCGGGTGGCATACTCTTTTAGTCACCTCTAAATACTGTGGTATTTAATTCAGCAATTTACATTGGATAAAACTGTACTAGAGGTAAAGTTTCAACTAATACCTAAATTTTCACATCCAAAGCCTACCCTATTAATGTCTTACAAGTTATGATAAATGCTTTACTTCCATGTGGATGTCATATCTACGCCACATATACTATCAAACTATTCAGCTAAATTAGCCTCTGCTCTCCAAGCAGCAAGTTTGCCTAAGGCCAATAACAAAACCTAAGAGAAACAATTGTACTTTAAGTTTAGATATTTTTCATCTCTAGTCAAATGTTCTGTTTAGCTTACACACGGTTTCTACCTCCTTGCCAATATGTAACTTTGGCATTCTGATGTAGCAGGTCCACGTTCATAGAACTTTCCATCAAGGAGATGTCAAGTAGGGAAAGAAATTAGAAAAAAAAATCCATTTTATTGACTATGCTAATTGGAATAGGCCATTTCTCCCTTCTATCTTGCCCAATAAATCTAATTTTAAAGCAATGTGTTCACCTTTTTAAAAAATTGTTCCCCAGGTTTCTTTGAAGAAATGCATGGTTATATGTCATAGGTACAAACAAAGAAATATATAGATATAGATATAGATATAGATACATATAAAGATGTGTAGTATGTGAGACAGGATATTTTCTGTTTGTCCTTCCAATTCTTCCTGACTGGAATTCAGACACAGGGTCTACTGGTATAGCAGCAGTCTACAATTATCACGTTCAATATCATATAAGTAAATCTATGGGGTGGGAAAGAGGAAAAAACTGGTTCCCTAAGTTCTGTAGTTTCCCTGTTGGGTGAAGAAAAATAAATCCTTTATTTGGTCTAGCCATTATGCTAAAGTTTTTGTTTTCCTACAGCTTAATACATCCTAAATAACAAAACATATTATCAAAAGCTTAACTTACAGAAATCAGCTTACTCTATTTTTGATAAAGGACTATTTAAAAGGTGTTAATAAAGCTCTCCCACTATACTATTCACTCTGCATGAACCTTTTAGAAGAAAATTATTTTTTAATTAATACAATTAATTTTTAAAAATACAATTTTTTAAAAAATTAATATGATTTCCACTTATTTTAAGAAAAGCAAGTGTTTGGTAGTCACTATTAGCAAGATAAAGTAGAATAAAACAAGAATGGAGGCTTCCAACATATTTGGGCTGGTATTTTTTGAAGTTCAATACTTTTACTTTAGGACAGAAAGTTCACATCAGTAATAGGGTGATTCATCTTTCCTTAATCAATGAACAATTAATCTTCATTAGTATACTCAGGTCAGTTTAAATGTGCAATGAGATGCTGGAACTTAGCAAGGAAGCCTCAAACACAATGGAAGTCATTAAAATTACATTAGGGTCTGGCTTCCTAGATGAGGCAAAACTGGCACCAATTCCAGAGCAATCATAAGCATGAAGTCTCATGGCTGAGTCATTCAGGAGAATGTGGACAAATGTGTTAATTTAAATATTACCAATTATCCCCAAGGCCAAAGTCCAAACTGCTTGTAACTCTAAAGGCCTGAAGACGGTTCCTTCAGTGATCTAAGCATATCACAATTGTGCTGCTCTCCTTTGTTCATAGATGAGAGCCTACTGGTGAATGCAGAAAATCTTGAGGCATACTTCTCTTTCTGTTTTGTCCATACATTCCTATAACAAAAAGCCATTTCTCTCTCATTACTGTATCATTGGCATGATCATTACAGAGCTCATGTGTAGAATGCTTAGTGTATGTGAACTTTCACCTAAAAATGCCTATTATTTAAAATATCATCTTGAAGTTAAATAATTAGATTGAATTAACTTATCAGACAATCCCAAACTCGTCTGCCTCCATCAGATGACACAATGCCTTTAAGTGGATTAAATTCAGGGGCCAGAGCAATAGTATATCAGGTAGGAAGAATGGCCTGGATTTGATCCCTGGCATCTCATATGCCCCCTCCCCGAGCACTGAAGGAGTAATTACTGGGTGCAGAGTCAGGAGTATTCCCTGAGCATCACCGGATGTGGTATAACAACCCCCCCCCATTAAATTATTTTTTTTAAATTTGCTTCTTATAAGTGTGTCATACTGACATTTCCTGGAGAGGAGTAATTTTTGTCATCTTATATCTAAGTGCACCTTAGACCCAACACCTGCTAGATACTGTCTAGTAAAAATTTCATGAGTGGATTATAATAGATTCTAGTTCAATCCAATTGCTCTTGGTATCCTGCAATAAATTGTTATTTGGATAAGAATTTTTCTAGAGGGCCGGAAGAATAGTCCAGTGGGTAGGGAGTTTGCCTTGCATGTGGCTTACCCAGGTTCAATGCCTGGCCTCCCATATGGTCCCCTGACCACTGCCAGGAGTAATTCCTGAGTGCAGAGCCAGGGAGTAACTTCTGAACATCACTAGGTGTGACCCAAAAAACAAACAAAAAAGAAAAAGAGTTTTATTTCTAAACTCAGAAAGTGATTTTTTAAGACTGAATGGTTGTATTTTGTAGACAACAAGCTCTGATAGACAGTTTATCCCTCTAGTCATGAGCATAACTAGAAGATGGCTCATCAGCTATGTCTCTGCTATTCTGTTTTAAAAAGCAGCCTTTTTCAAAACTTCCATTAAAATAGAATTCCTTCTTCCATTGAGATAACATCTTCAGTTGAGTTCATTCTTTCTTGTATACTCCTTGTATCCTGAGAAATAATACGTAAAATGAAGTATAAATTTCCAATTGATAGTCTAGTCTTAAAGCAATGATTAAAAATTGGTGTGGAGTTTTATTTCCCATGCCGAGTGACTACAACAGTGAGGGTGCTAGCCTTCAGTCATCTGTAATTCTCACTGCACTCCATCCCTTTTTTCCTGTAGTTGGGTACTTCATTTTGTTCGTAGATTACGTGAAAGGTATAGAATTCTAAAGTTATCTCACATTTTTCAGATTGTAGTGATTAAAGACATTTTTGAAATATCAAGCATCTTCTTGAAATTTAATCCAATAATAATATGTTTTTACACTGTAAATCTTTATATATAAATCTGTATTGTTTTATAAAAATATATTCCGTAATGAACAAAGTTGACTCTATAGTTTCCTCCAAACTGAACACTATAATTCTTAAAAGTAAACTTTAGTAGAGAAAAATGATTATAAAATTTGGGTTTAGTTATATCCAACTTTGTATTTTATAGATTTATATCACTTAATTTATATCACATAATGATCAAAATAGCAATCAACACAAAATGACTATTTTGAATATCTAGACCTCCTAGTTGATGATATAGTTGCAGAGTTAAGCCCCCAAATTTTTATAACTGCAAATTACCCTTTTTATTTTGGCTTCCCTTAAATGATTATATAATAGTGATAGTTATAGAATTTCTTTTCAAGGATGGGGGAAATGTGGTTTGAAGATGTGCAATGAAGTTTACCTCAAAGACATGTTTGCAGTCATTTAAGCAAGATCAAGGAATTTTTAACTTCAAAGTAAATTATTCAAATAGGTTATTGCCAAGGTTAACAGTTTTCAACACCATGTCACAAGGTGTTTCCATACAGCAAAATGAATTCACATACTTACATTAAAATTAGTTAATCAATTGAGAATTTTCAGCATAACCAGGTGAGAATATCTGTGAGACAATGTGATTCACTGTATAAAACAAGACAATATAATAGTAAACTAAAATGCATGGATCGTTGATACTTGATCCAATAAACTATCTAAGTGAGTTTCTTTTGTCTAGATTTTCTGCCTAAAAAGGACATAAAATGGCAACATTTTCATTCATTATTGATTTTGTTTAAAAGTATTTCAATCTAGAGGGAAAAAGTCTTACCTCAGTCTAAACATTCCAATTTACTTACTATCTTCTTAGCTCATTAAATTCTTTGATCTAATTCCAGCACAACTTTTCCGATAATAGTTAATAGATAGAGATAATAGATAACATACACACAAACACACACACACACACTCACAACTGGCTATCTCTTCAAAACATATTTGAGAAATCTCAGTATTTGCCAATTTCACAAAAGTGTGCGAATATATTTGAGAATCCTCAGTAACAATTTGCTATTTGTCAAAAATCGCATAGTCTGATTGGCTTATTAATACTCAGTGAGGTAAAGCAAATGAGTTAAATGTTCAGAGCAGTATGAGATCAGTGACATTAGCAGAAAAAAAAACATAAAACTTTGACATTTTGAATTTGAATTGATACAAAACAATAAGGCACATAAACTGGCATAAACCAATGTTGTGCTTATTGTTAATTACACATCACATTTAATCACATACACATTTGCATTTTTCCACTATAATAGCCTATAGTCAATTCAGAAGCAATAAGCAACCAATACCATTTCCAATTAAAAGGAAAAGGAAAATCCTTAAGGAAATTGCTAATTCGAGACCTGGAACAGGAAATATATAGGATTATCTAACATAAGCATGGGATAGCTGTCACGGTTCTTACGAACCACTTTGATAATTCTTCTTTGTAAAGATTCAAATATTTGACTAAGCATCAATAATATATCTGCAGGTCATTAAATGACATTAAATATTTATGGTGGTTACCATATGGTATGCAGAGGATCGAAACCAGGTTGGCCATGTCCGAGGCAAATGCCCTCCCACTGTGCTATCACTCCAGCCCCTCTTTCCCTATTTTTGCATTTACTTTATATGCCTAAATAGGTGGCAGTCAATCTTATTTATTATTCTGGAGAATCAATTATATGTTTCAATGTTCTTTTGCACTGTCTTCTTCATTTAATAATATGATCCCTTAAGCAGAAAAATCTCTCCAAGATATGGTTATATGATGATGGAATATGGGTCAATGCAGGCAAGCCTGGCAAGCTGTTCATGTTGTATTTGATATGCCAAATACCAGTAATAATTATATTAGGTCATACCCATGACCTAATATAATGGTTTGAGGCTCTTTATGCTCCTGTGGCAAGCTGATGCCCTTGGCTCTACTGGCATGAGACAGGACATATGGAGATATTACTGGTGCCCGCTCTAGCAAATAGATGATGAACGGGAAGATCGTGATTGTGATCGTGATCGAGATGAGGTACTGTGGGTTTGAAGAAAAGAGAGGGGAGAAGACAATGAGTCAAAAAGTAAGGAGATGCTAAAGTCTGGGAAAGAAAAGGATTCTCTCATAGACATTTCAGAAAAGAGTATATCTTTCCCCAATCAAACTTGTTTGGGACCTCTAACACATGAATGCAAGAGAAAAAGTGTGTCATTCTAAACTGCTAGATTTATGGTAATTTGTTACAGCAGCAAGACAAGCTTATACAACTGTTGTCCATGCAATGTTTTCTAATTAAGAGCAGTACTTTAGATAATTACTATTTATACTTAAAGTATTTCAAGTCCAGTAATGCTTGATCCACAGATGCAGATACACCAGGCAGAACAGCTACCAGCTCTCCCCATTGCGTGTGGCCTCACTGCGGCCACACAATTTATCTCCAAATTACCGAGAATCTTCTTCCCACCCTTCTCAGAAGGCCTGAAAAGCTACTGAGAGAATACCGCCCACACGGCAGAGCCTGGCAAGCTGTCCAATGTGTATTCAATATGCCAAAACCAGTAATAACAATGTTTATTTCCCGACCCTGAAAGAGCCCTTAATACAGCAACACTAAGAAGGACGAACAAGGAATCTTTTTCAAGGCCAACTAGGATGACAAAATAAAGAACCAAAATGCACATATGCTGGCGTCAGAATATCGAGGACCTGATAGTGCGAGCCCGAGCCCAAAAGATCAAGTACGACATCATTGATCTGATCTAGACAAGAATGCGCCAATGGCATCACGCTGTTTTTTGACACTGGAGGAAAAACTGTTCCTTAGGACATGCAACGAAAGAGGCGTCGATGGTGTTGGTGTCCTTGTCAACACGTACCTTGCCATAAGCATTGATTCATTTGAATGCCTAACAAACCAATAGAACGATTACACTTGAAGAGGTGTGGTCCACTGCTGGCAGTTTCTATCTTTGTTGTCTATGCACCAACATCCACATACAAGGAATAAGAAATTCTACATGGAACTGGAGGAGTTCTATAAAGAAGATCACACCTTCTACAAAATCATAGTCAGTGATTTTAATGCCAAGATATAAAATGGTTTTCCCAATAAAAAACCAGCAGGACAGTTCTACTGTTCAAGAAGGGAGACATCCACGACATTGGCAACTATCCCCCTATCTGCCTGTTACCGTCATCTAGAAGCTGTTCATTTGACTCATCCTGAACAGGACTGGCAGAACATTAGATGAAGGACTGTTGCAGGACTCCTAAGGGCCGCTGCATCTTCTCTGAATTGCCGCCTGCAAATCACTTCGTAGATAAGGGGGTAGTCTAAATGTGGCAGTTTATCTGACCATGTATGCTGTACTAGCTGGTATAAATATTCTCCCCAAGCTACCACAATCATCGTGGGACTAGCTAGATCTTACCAGCATATTAGCCTGGCCACGTAGGACCCCTAAGTAATTAGACCAGAGAGAAATGCTGTTTGCCTCCAAGCAAACAAGCATGGCTCCCTGATATACTCAAAGGCAACTAAAATACAAAACTACAATGAAGCAGAAGAGACTTGTGAAGGCTTGGAGAAATATTTAACTGGCATTAGTATTAGTCTTTGGTACAGAGACATGCCATCTCAGAAACCCCCTTCTCTACCCTATAAAGGCATTTCCAGGCAGATCTTGGCTCAAAACATTAGCATACAAAAGGGCCTAGGTGAGGTGCAGGGGAGGGATTACCTAAGGGCATTTGACCCTCCCTGCTTTCCATAACAGTGGGAGGAAGGTCTGAGTTGCAGGGGTATAAACTAGCCTGTTTCCTCTCTCGCAGCTTCTTTTTGGGCTCTCTCTTTGTGAGCCCTCACCCTTCTTGGGAGTCTTGTCTTCTTCTCCTTTTTACAGGGCCTTTACACATGGTGGCCGCCATCTTGGCCTACATGTGGCTGGGGTTCTAGCCTGGAATCCTAAGCACCGGCTTTTCCTTTTGCTGATTTGTATGCCTGAACCTCTGATAAGTAAAGCCTTTTAAAACTGCATCGGATTCCTAGGTTTTCATCCATTCCTCGCCGGCTTCAGAGGTAGAAGGGAACTTCGCTTCCCGGCACTGTTGGGGACCCCGGCGGAGCTCCCTGACAAAGGACAACATGCATGCAAGCAGGCTTCCCGAAATGGATTCAGCACAATCAACCATATCCACACGGTAAACAAGCTCATTGAGGTTTGTAGGGAGTTCAAAATGCCGCTCTGTCTCACGTTCACTGATTTATAGAAAGTCTTTGATTCTGTGGAGACTGAAGCAGTCATCAAAGCCCTAGCCAAACAGGGTGTTCAAACCCAAAAAATCAAGATCCTTCGTGAGCTGTATTACGGATTCACCAACAGAATCTCACCATACTACAAGGAAGTGATCATTGATGTCAAAAGAGGGGTTCGGCAGGGTTCCCATTTCACAAAACTCTTCAGTGCCACCCTCGAGAACATCATGCGACAATTAGAATGGGAAGGTTGGGAGTGAAGATAGATGGTCAGCAACTACAACACCTCCACTTTGCTGATGACATCATTCTAATAACACCAAATATTAGTCAAGCAGCACAAATTCTGGCTGACTTTGACCGAGAATGTGGAAAGCTAGGTCTACAGCTGAATCTCAACAAAACTTTGTTCATGAAAAATAAACTAGTTCCAGAGGCCCCATTCACTCTCAACGGAACAAACATCTCTGAATACAGCAGTTATGTGTATCTATGTTGAGAAGTCAACATGATGAATGACCTAAAAGCCTGAGCTGTGCAGGAGGAAGAGAGCGGCATGGAATGCCTTCAAAAGCATCCAAGAAATAGCAAAAGGACAAAGAACCTCTGGCTCCAGGCACATCTCTTCGACTCCACCATTCTCCCTGCATTAACATAAGCCTCAGAGACCTAGGCCCTACGAAAGCAGGATGAGAACACTATTTGGGTCTCCCAAAGAGGAATTGAAAGAGCTACGCTTAGAATATCACACCTCACCCAAGTGAGAGAAGGAATCCAGAGTTCCAATCATTGTTGATGATCCAGGTTGGAGACACTATGTCATTTGCCAAGGCATCGAAATTCAGATGGACTGGGCATGCAATACGATTTGGAGACGACTCCTGGACTAGAGCCATTACCGACTGAATCCCACGGGACATCAAAGATCACATGGCTGCCCACCTACAAGATGGTCAAACCTCTTCATCAAGACCCTGAATGAATGGTTTGAGGCTCTTTGTATTCCTGGAGCAAGCAGATGCCATTGGGCACACTGGCACATGATAGGGTCAAATGGAAATGTTACCGTTGCCCACTCAAGCAAATTGACCGAATAACAGGATGTCAAGTGATCGAGTAACTATTTATATTTTTCTTTCTGAATACTTTGGGGGGGGGAAACTAGAAACTGGGCCATACCTAGCAGAGCTTAGGGGATAAACCTACTAGTGCTTGGTTAACTGTAAGATGTACTGGGGGAGTGAAGCAGAGTCAGACACATGCAAGGCAAGTACCCTTGTATTATTACATTATATATATAATTTTTACAACTCTTTCCTACTCTCTTCCACATACTGTATTTCTAAATTAAAATACTACTGTCCTCCATTTCAAAACACTAGAGAAGTTTTCAAATATCCAAAGAAACTGATGGTTTGAGTCACAGTAATTGAATAAAGAGTCCCAACATGACTTCCTAAATAGTCACTACAAAGCGAAACAAAAGAGAGACGTGAACCTTAGAAGTGAGCTCTAGTTCCAATCTGGTACAATAGACTAGCATGGATCCCAACTACCCTTCTGGAAATATAGCATGTTTAGTAGATCTGCCATAAACATACTCATTATGGTAGCCTTGCTATGGTTTTCTTGCATCATGTTACATTTCTATGTAAAATTGCAAGTAAAAGAAATACCTTTCTCTTTCCATATCTCAATGATATGATGAAAGCTACAACTAATAGCATAAAGGCTTTCCACAGAGATTTCCAGTCCATCATTAATTAATAATATTAACATTAATCACATTATAACATTAATCACATTATAATCATGGTTGTGTTCTTTGTGCTATTTCTTTCATACTGCTGAACTTTCACTCCCACAGAGGGTTTAATCTTCAATGAATGGAAAGGGGGCTCCAAGATCTCCACGTTTTTTTGGAGGGAGTCTCTTCAAAATGGTGCTCATGCAGCCTAGAGGCCACTTCTAGGGGCCACTTATGATAGCACTCTTCAAACCAGGCTGTGCTGCCACCCAAAGATACATTATTCATTGGGAATGCAGGTACTGGGGACCAACAGAGCAATCCTGAAATGCCCAGGTATCTCTAGGGCTATACCTGGTAGTGTTCAGGAGGCCATGTGATTCCAAGACCAAAATCAAGTCAGAGATATACAAGGCTTATATTCTAACCTCTGTACAATGTCCCTTGTCTGGGTCCTTTACTTTTATGTGTCTGATCTGGGTAGTCAGGCTAGACCAAAACAAAACACGTGTACCTGCTAAGAGTAACATTCTCTGTCCTACACATCCTGCTAAGAGCCTGACCTTAGTAACATTTTCTGTCTGACATGCCACACCAGTGCTACTCATATCCTTTGAGCATTATTACAAGTCATTATCCATGTTGTGACATTTCTTTCAGTGAGCACAGTCTTCGATATGTAGGTATTAATCTCAGCAGAAGATCCTGATTCTATTTAATAGTTGTACTCCCAAATAACTTTATAACCAAAGCTAATAGTTTAACTTCCTACACTCTCCTAAACAAAATCAATTTCTAAAAAAAAATTAAAACATCTTCAAGTCTACTTTTGCAGTCTTTGAGATGGACTAGTTGTATTTTTTTTTTTATTTATCTATTTATTTATTTATTTATTTATTTATTTATTTATTTATTTTGCTTTTTTGGGTCACACCTGGCTATGCTCAGGATTTACTCCTGGCTCTGCACTCAGGAATTACTCCTGGCGGTGCTTGGGGGACCATATGGGATGCCGGGATTGAACCTGGACCAGCACAGGCCGGCCACATGCAAGGCAAACGCCCTACCCACTGGACCATCGCTCCGCCCCAACTTTCACTACTTATACTGCACACTTTAAGGAAACATTTAAACTAGGATCTCCTCCCAAGAGTTTTTCTAATAATAGATGAAATGTGAATTCATGTGAGCAAATATTAATCAATAATAATCCACTTTATATGTCCTCCTCAGGCTCCACATACCTGTTTTAGTACCAATTTCAGACTGTTTTCCAAGACACAAAAACAGCAGGTTGACAGTACTCAAGTATCTTTAAAGTAATGTAAAGGAAGAAAATAAGACTAATTTTCCAGGAAGTATGGGGTTTGTTATTTGTTTCTGGGCTATACTTTGGTTTTATATTCTAGGTAACAGATTGTAGAATATGCTTATGTCTGCTTTCTCTAGTTTTCTGGTTTTTCATAGCTTGTTCCCATAAAGTCACATTGTGAACTAACATCAAAGTCACGTAAATGAACCTGGATTTTTCTTCTAGCTTCCAGAGTCCAATTCCAGAAAAAAAGGCAGACCCTCCGAAAACAGGAACATTTCCATTAGATTCAAAGGGACAAGCATAATAAAAAGCCAAATTCTACATATGTGCTAGACCTCATGAAATGTAAAAGTTATTTTTATTCACAATAACTTCTTTGTTATACAAAACAATAAGTTTTGCACCGACTCAAGCTCTTAGACAAATGTCTTTAAAATAGATGCAAGCTATGATATTAATGCAGAAAACTATATCACTCTTACTCTCATATAAATCTTCAACATGCAGATCCTAATTTGAAAAAATAATATAAATGATGAGCAGTAGCATGAGCTATATCCTTGAAAATGCTCATTTACTGCTTCAAAATATTAACAGATACAAACATGTAGACAGTGAGTTATGATTACAGGATTTACTCATAGGTGTATTGTAATGGAGCTGGAGATAAATATCTTCAGGACTGAGTTTGACAGTTTAACATGCTATCTTACCTCAGTTTCCTCAGCAGCAAAAAAATTAGTTTTTTTTTGTTTGTTTGTTTTGTTTTTTTTTTGCTTTTTGGGTCACACCCGGCAATGCTCAGGGGTTTCTCCTGGCTCTGCACTCAGGAATTACTCCTGGCGTGCTCGGGCGACCATATGGGATGCCGGGGCTCAAACCTGGGCCAGCACAGGCCGGCTGCGTGCAAAGGCAAATGCCCTACCCAATGGGCTATTGCTCCGGCCCCAGAAAATTAGGTTTAATTGTACAGAATGTCATATAATTGGCTGTACCTTTTGACAAGCATATATGATTAATACACATTATATTCATGTTGAATATGATTATCTTTTTGTATTGCCCTATAAAACTTAGGATCTAGAGCAACCATATCAGCTTTCTTATGTAAGACCAATCCTAAAGCCAGAACATTCTTATATAAGATCAATCTATTTTAAGTACAGAGCATTCTTATGGAAGATCATTCCTAAATACAGAGCATTCTTTATTTTTTTTTTTTTCTTTTTTGGGTCACACCCGGCGACACTCAGGGGGTTACTCCTGGCTCTGCACTCAGGAATTACTCCCGGCGGTGCTCGGAGGACCATATGGGATGCGGGGATGGAACCCAGGCCAGCATGGGCTGGCCACGTGGAAGGCAAACTCCCTACCTGCTGGGCTATCGCTCTGGCCTGCATTCTTTAAATTTTTAATGGTAATGTCCTTAAATCATTTTTGGCCAAGATATATAAGTTTACTATATAGGTATATATTGTAACTATAAATGTATGTGTGTATAAAGTTTCTAAGAATCCTGACGAAATTGTCATATTTCCTTCATTTCTTATGTCAGTTATACTTTCAGTTTTAAACTGCCTACTTTAAAATTATTACTTGGGACTTCTGCCTTATCAAATTACAAAACATGACATACATATGTATATAATTAATTTTATTCACTTTTAACATCAATTTATTGTCACCAATAAGAATCATTTTATTCATCTTTAACATGTTTACTGTCACGAGACAATTTTTTGAGTTATCTGTCCCAATTTTCTACTGTGTTCTCTCCACTACTTCTGTCTCCTTCATTTGCATTATAACACTATTTAATCCAGATAAAATTTTATACTCACTGGTATATCTAAAGCACCTTTTTACATAATATTGAATTTTTATTTTTTAGGTGTATACTTTTATTTCTATTCTACTACTGAGTTTCTATGTATCTTTAATGAAATCAAACACTTGCGATTCTGAAGTAAAGCTTTGGGAAATTATTTTTTAAATCTCTGAAAAATTTTGTTCCATTTAAAAAAGTAGATTGAAGTAGATTGAGGAATTTGCAGGCTAATATCTGTCTTCCACAAATAAACGTTTATGCCTGAAACAAAATTACTAAAAGTTCCAAACAAACTGAGATATTTGCTAAAACTTGATTAGAAGGCCTTTCTCCATACATGCCTATATATAAAACCTTATCCTTTCCACATCTAGGCATACATTAGAATATCAGTTTGTCTAAACTGACTTCATTTGTATATTCAGTTCTTCTTATGTTTGCCTTGTTGGTAAATCTTACGTTTTTCGCAAGTCAGAATTCTTATCATATAGTAAATAAACTACATTCAGGTGACCAAGAAAATATACTTCATTCTGCTCTGGATTCTGCTTGTTAACAAGGACTGATGAAAAGAACAGATAATCCTTAAATTTTATTTCAACCAATAGTTTCAGTCTTGTCCCTGATCCTTCCTTGTTAATTGCTAACAAGGAGTTAAGTGGGCTGCAAGAAAATCTTTTTTTTTTTTTTTTTTTTTTGGCTTTTTTGGGTCACACCTGGCAATGCTCAGGAGTTATTCCTGGCTCTGCACTCAGGAATTACTCCTGGCGGTGCACAGAGGACCATATGGGATGCCAGGGATTGAACCCAGGTCGGCTGCATGCAAGGCAAACACCCTACCCACGATCTTATTCCGTCCATTTTAGGTAGAGGAACTAACGAACTTGAGAATGGCCATAGACAGCTCACCGAAAGTAAACAACAGATAAAAGACTCAGGCAATACTAAACTGATTCATAAACCACTGCTAGCTTAATCTCCCCTTCTGTTACCTACCCAGAGGTGCCTATTCTGTCCTTCTACTTATACAAACTAATTAGAAAAAATATATAAATGCTAAAATTCAACTGCTCTTCTTATAATTAGCCTTAACATACTTAATGTAAATTCTTTAGCTGTACACATAGCGAAAAAAGTCTACAGATGTGCACATTAAAGAATAAGTCAAGGGACATATCAATTGCTGATTTACATTACCAATTAATAGCACAGGGAAATCATTTCCTAACCAACAATATTTTGTTCCTGCTGAAATTGTCTATTGGTTTATCTGACCTGGCATGGATTTAATATCCTATTGAGCTTGCCTTATGATTATTAGAAAGCCATGATGCATCTAGGTTATGTTTATTAAATATATATGGTGACTACATTATCATGATTTATATAGGGCAGCAGCAAATAAAAATCAGACTATAACATTCATTTATGTTACAGTGCTTCATCAAAATTCAGTATAATTAAAAATTTATTAAGAAGCTAAGAATATATAGATGTCTTGGTAACACTTAACTTTTCTTATTTTTTGAGAAAACACCATTTCCACACAATTCCACTCAATTTGTGCCAAAGTATTCTTAACCCCAAATTTAAATTTGTCTAACACAGTATTTCAATATTCACAAATGTTCTTATGCACTGAAATGTTTTGTTTCAGTGGCCAAAGGCATTTTGAGAACATGGATCATTCCAGCAGTATGTAACCTCCAAAACAATATCACTCAGTGAGCTCATGGAAAATCAAAAGTGAAACTGATTAGAAACAGGCAAAATATAAAAGAAACTAACTAATTTAGTTCCATTACTCAAGCTGAGTGAAATGCAAAATATAAACAATGTAAGGAGATGCATGTCCTTTGTATTTTAGCAATTCTTACATTTTTAATGATTCTGGGGTTTGTGGTAGCGTGGGAGAAATGTCTTAATAAACGATTCATCTTTAAAAGAATGCCTATAACAATGATACTGCTCAGAATAGTCCAATTAAAGATGTTCGTGTTTGGTTAGTTTGCATTATATAAAAACGTACACAATGGAATATGGATCATTATTATCTTTCTTGAAAGCAAAATACTGAATGATGCATGGCACTAAATTGCCCCCTGAAATATTCCCAAACCTCAGAATATCAACCTAGTTAATTAAGTCCATGCCGAGCAATAGGCATTATGGGAACTTCTTAAAAAGAAAACTATATTGATTATATAAATTACCAATGTTAGCTTCTATTATTTTTTCTTTGTCAAAAATTTTTACTATATAAGTATTAGTTTCTATTGTTTAGCTCTCACCAGATAGCACTCTCATAAACTGACAGACTTTGTCTAATTTTAAGTTTTTCACCCCCCAACCCCCGAAACAAAACTTTAATCTTATTATGAAACTTGAGCGGGTGCGAACTATGACCAAACCCAACATGCTTTTTATTGTAAAAAACATTTATTAATGTAAATTTATACGCACAAGAGGGTCCCCTCTCTAGCTACCCCCAATTAAACTTAGCCTGAAAAAATAAATAAATAAATATTACATGCCAAAGTGCCTAAATTTCATGGCTAAAAGTACAGCAAAGAATTGAACTTCTGTTACTAAATAGATAATAACATCAGTACGCCACATCTTTTTGGCCATTAGAGCCAATAATTGGGTTTACTCTCACCTACCTCACCTTCAAAAATTCCATCACTCCAATTACTTCAGTTGGGCTCTCTAGCACTTCCTTCTCTCTGCCATGTACCCCATGGACTCTGGGAGTCTAAATTAAAGAGCTGGTAATTCTGAAAAGGATACCTTGATGTACGAAAGACCATGAAAAAATCAATTTTTCATATAAGTCATGCAAGAGAGTCAACTTTAAAGGTGAGGTTAATTTCTAAAACAATAACTTTCCCATTTCCATAGTAATTATTGAATGAATCAATTCTACCATTTATTTTCATAAATACTGTGGTCAATAATAAATCTGAGGGTTTTTTTTTTTTTTTTGCTTTTTTAGGTCACACCCGGCGACACTCAGGGGTTACTCTTGGCTCTACACTCAGGAATTACTCCTGGCGGTGCACGGGGGACCATATGGGATGCTGGAGATGGAACCCTGGCCGGCACAGGCATGCCGGCGCTCAGAGCAACCACTCTACCCGCTGGGCTATCGCTCGGGCCCTGGAACTTTTATTTTTTTACCAAAGACTACCTTCAAAATCCATGAATGTCAAAGGGGACATTCCTATGCTCCTAGAAATATTTTGTTTGTTTTTTGTTGGAGAGCCACTCCCTGCCGTGTTTAGGATCATCATTTCTGGTGGGACATCTGCATTGCCTGGGATCAAATTCAGGTTGACCATGAGCAAAGCAAATGCTGTACCCTCTTTGCTCTCTTACTTCTCCTAAAAATGTTAAACCACTGCTTTGTCCCTTTCCTGGAGTTATTCTTCAACTCAAAGAACTCACAAAATTTCTTGAATATGTCAAAATCCAAGAGCAATAAACATCAAAAATATTCTGATCAACTACTGAACAGAAAATCCGACTAAAGGAGCAATATTATCATTACGTCAATTGATTTTTAATGAGTAATTTAACATCTAAAATATTTATTGAAACACTTCATCATGACATTATGCTTCATATGTGAATCACTAAAAATCTATTTCTTTGTATATTTTATTACATTCAGCACCAATCTAATTCCATCTTTAACCCTACCATTAACCTTCTTCAACCAATTCTACCCATCTATAGTTATTCTTTCCATTTGTTAACCACTAATCTTATATTAATAGCTTGTTACTGTCTTATTATTATTGTATGTATTTTTCTTCATTGAATTGACATGCTGTTTTGAAATTTGACATATTTCACTATGCCTAATAAACTTTACATCCACCTATGTGTTTCGAATATAGCAAATCTTCATCTTTTTTACAGCTGATTAGTATTCCATTTTGTACATATCTTCATTTTAAAAAATAAATAAGACTATATTAAATGTTCTTTAAACATTTAATACAGTACACCAACACTGTACCACAAAATAAACTACATCAATACAAAAGAGTATCCTACTAACTGGGAGAATATATTTGTAGATTACACATCTGAAAAGGGATATATCTAATACTTATAAAAAGCTCATGAGAAACAATGACTCCATTTTTTTTAAATGGGCAAAGAATCTGAATAGACAGTTTGCAAAAGAAGGCATACAGATAAATCATCAACAGGCATATAAAATGTTCACGATCCCTTGTTGTTAGAGAAATACTAATCAAAACAACAGTACGATACTATCTATACTTGTGAGAATGGGTATCATTAAAAAATACAAGAAAAGCATGTGTCAGAAAAGTTATGAAGAAAAGAAAATCTTTGTACCCTATTGGTAGGAAAGCAAATTGGCAGTCATAATAACAGGAAAGTGCATGGACATTTCTCAAAAATAAAAATGAAAACATAAATTCCATACAATCCAGTTAACCAGTTCCTAAGCACTTACCCAAAGAATCTGAGAGTAGTAACCTGAATAAAAAATACTTGTACCCTCGTATCCATCACTGTCTTATTTCACAACATTAGAAACACCTTAAGTGTTTCTGGATAACAGATTTTTATGGTGAAGCATGTTTTGTTCCAGACAGCTTCTAACAGATTGTAGGTTCAGAATCAAGTCTTCAACCATGACTTCTATTCCTTTGTAAGTCCCCAAAAAACCAGACACAATTCTCATGGATGACACACAGGATTGGAAGAATGAACAAACGATTTAATTATTGTGACTAGAAACTGCATCTTAACAATGGAATTGACATGTTTGTATCAGATTGATGAGAATATAGCAAATATATTTTAACTACAGTTTTTAAAATATCTTGCATGTCATTAAAACTTGCAAAGTTTAAGGCTTGTCAATGTAAAGGTATCTGAAAAGGAAAAATTAGATGGCTCCGACAAAAAAACTTTAAACTATTTTTTTCACCTTTTGAAATCTTCACAAATTCTCTTTAAAATATTTAATGACATTTGAAGCCAGGGTTTTTGGTCTAACTGCTACTTTATAGGCTGCCTTTGTGTTAAATAGCATACTTTAAGAATGATGTAACAATTGGATTTTGACTCCACTTCTGGTTCAGTCTTAGACTGGAAACTGGCTTTTCTCTGGGGAGGGAAGCTCCAACATACTTCTTTGTACAGACTTCATTGTAATCTACTTCAAGGAGCCACATCGTCTGGTGAATGTTGAAGGAAATGTCTGTATCTGGTTTCATTATCACCCTACCTCCGGTAGGAGTATTTAAAAAGTATACTCCCTAAAATTGGGATTGTGGTAATAACTGTGTCACAACCCACTGATAAAATGTCAGCAGCATTTTCTTGCGCTTTATTTCTAACCTGGGAGGGTGTCATATAAGAAGGTTCTTGAGGTGATTGGAGGGAAGTATAATGTGTACACAGAGAAAGCCATAGCATAATGTAGATGCCAAGAACTGCAAGGATACATTGAACCAAGGATCAAATGACATCATGTCGAACAGCATGAATTAACACTCCTTGGGATCCCAGTTCTTAGTTGATTGTGGTGAATGGTGTATAAAATAAAAGTCCTTAGGTGAAAGAACAGAAATGCAAAGATAGGCTTAAACATAATTATAATGGTAACAGAAGAGGAATACCATAATATCAAGAGAAATGATTATTTTAAATTTGAGATAAAGATTTGGCAATTTTCTTAGACATGTGGAGAATTAGCAATATAACTATTAAATAAAACATATACCAATGTAATGCCTAATTTTTTGTTTAATCACTGAAAGGCCTTATCTCCAAGTAAGGTTACATTTTGAAAAATTTCAGCATAGGATTTTGAAATGAAACAATAGTCATTAATAGCCCTAGTTAGAGTTTAAATTCTAGCTTTATACTATTATCACCTTCCACTCTTAGAATTTTATGTATTGATGCCATAATTATCTGACAGATTGATTTTATGTGGATTGACACTATAATCAGGTCAGAGATGATGAAAAAGGCCAAACTACTGAGATGGGGTGGTACCCACAGTAGTACCTCACTTAAAGGTGAGATAGGGGTTAAAAAGAATGATTTCTGTCTTCAATATATGCAGATACATAAAAGGCCAGAATCAATAAAAATCTGGATGTCTCAAAATTATTAACAGTCCAGGAAAATATGTGGTTACCATATCCACATGGTAACCAAGCTCATGGAGGTTTGTAGGGGAGTATAAGATGCAGCTCTGTCTCATGTTCATTGATTTACAGAAAGCGTTTGATTCTGTGGAGACTGAAGCAGTCATCGGCCCTAGCCAAACAGGGTGTTCAAACCCAATACATCAAGATCCTTCGTGAGCTGTATTACGGATTCACCACCAGGATCTCACCATTCTACAAAGAAGTGATCATTAATGTGAAAACAGGGGGTTCGACAGGGTGATACCATTTCACCAAAACTCTTCAGTGCCACCCTCGAGAACATCATGCGACAATTAGAATGGGAAGGAATGGGAGTGAAGATAGATGGTCGGCAACTACACCACCTCCGCTTCGCTGATGACATTGTTCTAATAACACCAAACATTAGCCAAGCGGCACAAATGCTGGCTGACTTTGACCGAGAATGTGGAAAGATAGGTCTACAGCTGAATCTAAAGAAAACAACATGTTCATGAAGAATGAACTAGTTCCTGAGGCCACATTCACTCTCAATGGAACAAACATCTCTGAATGCAGCAGTTATGTGTACCTAGGTCGAGAAATCAACATGATGAACGACCTAAAACCTGAGCTACGCAGGAGGAAGAGAGCAGCATGGAATGCCTTCAAAGGCATAGAAGAAATAGCTAAAAGGACAAAGAACCTCCAGCTCCAGGCACATCTCTTTGACTCCACCGTTCTCCCTGCATTAACATATGCCTCAGAAACCTGGGCCCTACGAAAGCAGGATGAGAATGCTATTCGGTCTCCCAGAGAGGAATCGAAAGAGCTATGCTTGGAATGTCATGCCTCACTCAAGTGAGAGAAGGAATCCGGAGTTCTGACCTCCGTCGCTATTCCAGAATCAGGGACGCTGTCTCGTTTGCCAAGGCACCGAAAATCAGATGGGCTGGACATGTAATGCGATTTGGAGACAACCGCTGGACTAGAGCCATTACCAACTGGATCCCACGGGATGTCAAAAGATCACGTGGCCGCCCACCTACAAGATGGTCAGACTTCCTTGTAAAGACACTGAAGGAATGTTTTGAGGCTCTTCATTTCCTGAATCAACCAGATGCCATTGGGCTACATTGGCACGTGATAGCGTCCAATGGAAATGTTACTGGTGCCCACTCGAGCAAATTCGATGAATAATGGGATTCAAGTGATCAAGTGATTGACAGTACTACTGATTTTTAATATGGTATTCTTGTTTCAAATGATGGTTTTGCAATCTTTTATGTAAGTATGTACATACTTACATAAGTATGCCAGAAAAGTTTTATTTTATAATATGATACAAAGATAAACCCAAAAGCGAGAGCTCTGGTTATTATACTGAGAAAAGTTATTTCTTAATTTTTATAAAGCAGAAAATTTTCAGAGTTTTAAGTTTACAGAAAAATAGAATAAGGACACAGAGATGTCAATAATCTCCTCCTCACAAAAATTGTTCTCCTTTCCTCCTAATCAATATCCCACACCATGTGGAATTTTCTGTTACAACTAACGTATCTACCAACATATGCTCATCACCCAAAGTCCATAATTTACAGAAGAGACCACTCTAAATGTACATTCCATGAGTCCTGATTAAAGTATATAGTATATATACACCATTATGGTAGCATATAGACAGGTTTTGTTGCAGGAAGTGCCTAGTTAGGGCTAATAGTATAGCATTAGGTCCTAATACATAGAGCAGGAATAAATTCAATCATGAGTCAGAGAAATAAAGCATAGAGAAAATACATAATAGAGAGCAGTGTGTATGATATATGATACACAGAGCAGTGTGTAGGATATATGATACACACACATACACACCTAGAATTCAGCTAGAAAGATAGTTCAAAAGGCTGAGCTGAGTGCGCACTTTGTATTCAGGGAATCTGGGTCTGATTCCCCACACTGTCTGGCCCTCTGAATGCCTGAAAGAGTGGCGCCCTAGCAACAAAACAGGAGATAGAATATGAGAATATGAATAAAACAAACAGTTTAGGACAGGAGGAGCTATAGTATTGGGTTTAAGGCACTTAAGATCCCATGCTGCCAATCCCAGCTTTCTCCCCAATACAGCCTACAGTCCCGGGAGCACTGCCAAGAGTGTGTTTTGGGCACAGAACCAGAAGTAAACTTGAGCTTTGCAGGATGTGGCCCAAAGAACAAAGAAAAATGCAGTTTACTTGAACAGTACACATTTAAGGAGAATACAGGTAATATTCTAGTGAGAGTAACAGCATTTCGACACAGATTTCTAGTTTTAAAAATAGGAATAGATCTATCATATAACCCAGCAATACCACTTCTTGGCATTTAGCCCACAATATAAAACCATTACTTCCATCGTTGCACTTAGTACAATATCCAAAATATAGAAAACAACACAAAGGCCCAACTACAGATGAATGGATAAAAGAAATTGTGGCTATGTGCACAATGAAATATTATGCAGCTTTAAGAAAAGAACAAAATCATGTAATATAAAGCAACATAAAAAAAAGGGGGCGGGAGCCCGGGGGGGCGTTTGCCTGCGCCGCCGCCGCGCCGGCCCCCCCGGCCCCGCCCCCGGTGTTATTCCTGAGGAAAAAAAAAAAAAAAAAAAACAAAAACCAAAAACAAAAAAGCAACATAAATGGAACTGGAAGATACACTGAGTGAAGTCACTCAGAAGGAAAAAGATACAGAATGATCGCTCTTATATGGGACTTTAAAGATGCACAACAAGGTTCAACAAAGATACAAAGGCAGCATAATAAATAACCGATCCACACAATGAGTTACGGGAGGGGTTGGGATACAACTTACCAATTGTTTCTTGCATGGATTATGTTTTTGATATTATATCTAAAAAAGTCAGACCAAACACAAACAATCTACATTTTGTCTTTTTAAATATCTCAGGATTTTTATAGTTTTTTTTTTTTTGGGTCACTCCGGCAATGCTCAAGGTTTACTCCTGGCTCTGCACTCAGGAATTACTCCTGGTGGTGCTCAGGGGACCATATGTGATGCTGGGGATCAAACCTGGGCGGAACAGGCTGGCCGCGTGCAAGGCAAATGCCCTACCCGCTGGACTATCGCCCCGCCCCTATAGTTTCTTATCTTATTTTTAAGACTATGAACCAGAATTAAGGCAAGGAAGAATTTAATTCATTCATTAGTTCCCAAGGTTTTTATTTTACCTCACATATCTAAGGCTAGACTCAAAACATGAAAAGCAGCACATGTCACTTCACCTGAAAGATGAATTTAAGCTCTCCAAACAGAAAGAAACAAACAAAATAAGGAAATTTTGAAACATTTAAAATATGAAAAATAAAACAAGAATAAACATAAAACATTTAAAAATAACCCAAAGCTACAAAAGGGAAAAGAAGTAAACTATGATCACAAATTATTGAAATTGAAAAGAAAAAGTAAAGAAACCACAGAGCTGGTTATTTAAGAAATTTGGCATAGTTGCTATATCCAGTGCATAATAAAAGGAAATAATACAAAATTATAAATATCATTAATTAAGTGGCTATCACATCAAATACTTTGACATAAAAGAATAACAGGGAATGCAAAGTTGTCAGCATAGTTGTCAGAAATTTTATTAAGAAAAGAAAGGGGGGGGGGCGATAGCCCAGCGGGTAGGGCGTTTGCCTTGCACGCTGCCCGCCTGTGCTGGCCTGGGTTCGATTCCCGGCATCCCATATGGTCCCCGAGCACCGCCAGGAGTGATTCCTGAGTGCAGAGCCAGGAGTAACCCCTGAGCATCGCTGGGTGTGATCCAAAAAAGCAAAAAAAAAAAAAAAAAAAGAAAAAAGAAAAGAAAAAGAAAGGAGAGGGAAATAGTATGTTCCAGAGCAGTCTAAGCTGAGAAGCGCCAAAAATGTTCTGTGTGGATTTTTATGTACCATTTTTCTTTGTTCCCAATTTTAGGTAGATAGCTTCCCAAGCAGGAAATTCCTGGCCCCAGGTGGTCTTACCTCCTCTGTATGAAAGCCCAGTGGCATATAATACAGTGTCCCCAGACCCTCAAGATATATAATGGGTAATATTCCTGAATTTTTGTTTTTGTTTTGTTTTGCCCTCTTGGATTTTGAGATCCTACACTTCAAAATGCTTTGGCTTTAAGAAGTTTCCCTGGGTCAGGTTCAGAAGAGGTCCTCCATATTTACAGACTTCTCGAACCTGGTCATGTTTCACTGCCTCCCTACACAAATAACTCAGTCAATGTGAAAAAAAGTAATTTGAATAATCCTGTAACTATTGATTATAATTCAAGAATTATGAGAAAATAAATATTATCTCTAGGATCACATGATTTCAACTGCAGAAATGCTTAAGTAACATCAATTTCATGCAACCTCTTCAAGAAAATATGATCAAGCTTTTTGTTTTATAAAGCCAATATAGCCATAATACCAAAAATAAATAATGATTGAAAAAAAGCTAATATGCCTTATGAATACAAGACACAGTTAATAAATATTACTAAATACAGTTTCAGCAATAGATAAAGAATTATCATGGTCAAGTGCTTTGATTCAAGTGACAAATGCTAGTTCAATATTCAAAAATGTATCAATGTAATGCACAAGCATTCAAGACCTGACAAATCCTATAGGTTAGTTAGGAGAAATAAGAGAAATCCTTCTGTTACTTTGACTTTACTAGAAATTGAAGGCTTCCAATATTAGGAGAGGTAAGAGAGCTCCCAAGTCTCTCCACCTGAATTAAAGATGTGTGGGACCTATGAAAAATGAAAGTAATGCAGGATAATTGATAAAAAATGCTCTCGGATTAAATTCCAAAGACTAATTTTTAAAAAAGTTCATTGAGGAACTAGAGAAATAGTATGGTAGGTGGGTTCTTGACTTGCTCAAGGCTACTGGGTTAGATCTGCAACTCTAGATATGGTCACCAGAATCCCACCAGACCATCCCCAGCACAACTGAAATGTATTGGTTCAATGCTTACACTATAGCATTAGAAAAGGGATAAATGCTTCTTTGACACAAATACCATTTACTTCTGTTTTTGAACTTTATTTAGAATACTTAGGACACAATTAAAATAAAAATGGAGCCATGTAAAGAAAGAAGAAAATTTGACCCAACATTAAGAAAAGAAATGGTCAAAAACAAACTCAATACTAGAATATCAGAGTGATTTCTAAATTAATAATCATAACAAATATACCAAATGATCTAGGTAACAGATGAATGAAAATACAAAATTTCAACAGTAATAAGTAAAAAAGAAATTCAATTGGAAATTCTAGAACTGAAAAAGATGATAATAGCCTAATAGGTTTTTCTTCATACCCTTATCAACCGAGAAAGCATAGAAGGAAAAAAATAAGAGACTAAATAAATAAATCAAAACTAATTGAAATTGTTCAAACTGCAACACAAAGTACAAAAAATACAGCATATGAAACATATAGAGCAAAAGCAAATTTAGGTGGACATAACTGGAATTCCACAAAAAGATAATGAAAATGGAGCCAAAAATATTTGAAGAGATTATGAGTGACTATTTTTTGAAAATCTGGGAAAGCTATCCACCAAGAGTTCTAAGTAGTTTAGTAATCCCAGAGCAGAGAAAACCATACTTATATAAAGCATAGGTTTAAAGCCTATATAAACTTAAAAGCAGTCTGTAGACAAAATTCACATTTCATGCACAAGTGAAAAACAATAAGATAAAAAATGAAGACAAAAGTCACATTTCATGCACAAGTGAAAAACAATAAAATAAAAAATGAGGAATTTAAGCTCTAAAATGAAAAAAGAACATTAATTTTATATCTAGCAAAATTGTCATTATAAAGAAATAAAAAATACATTATTTTGAAAAGACAAAGCTAAAGAATTTACTCCTAGCACACTAGCACCACAGGGAAAAAAAACTAAAAACTGCACAAGGAAATATGTTACTCTAAAGGGAAATTCCAGAGGAAAATTAGTTTTGATGAAAGAACAAAGAATGTTAGGAAAGATACATATGTAAGTAATTACTAAGAATTTTTCAAAATTACTTTGTTTTATATGTATATGTACTCATGTAAAATAGAAAAATATTTCAAATCTTCCCAAATTTTTCCTTTTTTAGAAGTCCCACTCAGTGAAGGAGGGAGCCCCTAGGTCCACTCCCAGCAATGCTTAGGGAATCATCCAGTACTAGGGATCAAACTCAAAACCCTACATTTGCCAGGCATGCACTCTACCATTTGAGCTATCTCCCTGCCCTAACTTTGATCTTATCAAGTACAGATTGTTGAATACAATTTTGTGTTTGGAGGCATACCTGGAAGTGCCCAGGAGACCACATACATACACCTCTATGCTCAGGGAACACTTCCCAGAAGTGTTCAGGGAACTTTGAACCCAAGTCTTCTACATGAAAGTATATGGTCAATGATTGAGATTTCTCTCTGGACCCATACACTGTCTTAATGAATTATATATTTATATCTGTATCTTGATCATACAGTTGGTGATAATAGATAAATGACAAAATTATATATCAAGTTTTTAAAAAATACATTTACAGTAAATTTTTTGGAATAGATAAATTGTGCTATATAAATCCAATAGAATAAATACTACCCAGCTTGAGAAAAGATGGAATCTTAATAGTTTTCTGTAAGTTGGATCAAAGTTGGAACTGGAGAATATCATCTTAAGTGAAGTGAAACAGAAGGAAAAGAATCAAATATATAGGAACCCTTTTAATGAAAATAAAGCCAAACCCTGAAATATTGCCCTCAGAACTATAAACTGATAAGTTCTAAGATAGGTTTGGGGAAGATGAAAATTTCAGACAATGGTGAAGGCAAAAATCACTGATTAGTGTGTGTGGTAGAATACCATTGCAAATATATAATATAATACGATACTCAACCTCTATATTGAGGTAAATGATAATATCTTAATAATGTAAATATAAAGAGTGGATTAAAGAATAAATTTAGAAAGCAATCTAAAAAATATAATAATTCTATCACTGCATTATGCAGTTATAGTCTAACAAAATAAAATTTAATTCCCCCAAAAGTACAATGGATAGATAAGACCAGTTAGTAGAAATATATAGATTTAAGTTTCTTGTGCTAATTATAAAGCAGTAGAATATTTTAATGTGGATTATGAAAGCTAAAGATGAATATTTTAATATCTAGAGAAAACACTAGAAAATAACAAGAGAGAAAACCCTAATAGTAGGTAAGATCTAATGGAATATTAAAATGAACACATTTCACTCAAAGGCAGGCAAGAAAAGAAAAATAGATATTTTTTTGAAAAGTAACTGGGACAAAAATAAAGCAAACATCAGGATAGTTAACCTAGATCTAAACATGTTATAATTTAATTTAAGTTAATTTAAGTTAGTGTAATGTTAATGAACACAAACTGCAACTACCAGGCAAAGATTGCCAGGCTGAGAAAAAGAAACAGACCAACTGAAAGCAAAAAAAAAAAATGTCTATCAAACAAAGCATAAGAAAGCTAGTATTAAATACCTATCTACCAAAGTGGACTTTGAGAATAAAAATACTAACAGATAAGGAAGTTTTATAATGATGAAGACATTAATTCTTTTAAAATGTCAACAAAACGTACTCAAATATATGAATCAAAGATTTAAAGAAGTGGACCGTAGAAACAGAGAATAGTGACGGGCCGTTTTCTTGCATGCCCTGGTTTGAGTCCTACGTCACATGGTCTCGTAAACACTCCTGACAGTGCTTATGAGACCATATGATGTAGGGACAGAGCAAAAAGCCACAGAACGAGACCCAGAGACCCAGAGCAAAAAGCCACAAGAGCACCACCAGGGAATAGCTCAAAATCTCTGAAGAATTTTTAGATTAACAATAATTTACATAAATTAATTAATAAAGACAACTCAACGGATGAAGATAAATCATCTATTGTCATCAATAAAACAAGTATATTAATTAACTAGAAAAGATGAGGAAGATTTGAAAAGTATCAAAAACTTGGCCTGCTGCATTTTCATAGACCTCTCAACCCAACAGCAAAACACACAAATGCAATCATATACTGAGACAGAACATAAACTAAACCATAACACAAGTCTTAGTGAAGGCAAAGAATCAAAATCAGAGTGCATGTTCTGTGATAAGAACAATACTCAATTAGAATTCAATGACAAAAAGGCATCTAAAAATTTCCAAATATTTTAAAATTAAACAGCAAACTTCTAAGTAACTCCAGGGTCAAAGAAGAAATCTCAAAGCAAAATAGAATCCCATTCAGCTTTGGTAGCCTTTACATCCTAGTGAGCCTTTACATCGTGGTGATTATCAGATCATTTCACAAAGCAGGTTTTAATTTCTGAAACATAAAGGAAGACTTTGGAAAAACATTCCAACTTTTCTTGAAGAGGAGAAAGAACTGAACACAGAATATGGACAAGACTTGACTCTGCTGTTTTACTGGCTGTGGGACTTTCTCTTTGCCAAGGTCTCTTCATCTGTAGATGGGATTAATAGCATTTTCCTCATCACATCTTTATGAAGTTTAAGCCGAAGGCTTGTAAAAAGTTTCACCAAATAAAGGCCTGATTCATCCGAGGAAATACTCACAAATGCTGGCTCTATGAAAAGGAGATTACAGCTAACAAAAACAAGCATAAAAATCTGCCTTGGTTCAATCGAGCAAAAGAAAGAAACATTAGTTTCATAAGACTTGGGTTTCAAATCATAGCTAATTTTACTAAGTGACTTCTTTATGGATAACTAAAAAGGACCAAAAAAAATTGTTTTTTAAATATAACCCTGTGGAGGGGACCAGGAGTAGAGGAAAGTGCGTGTTCCTAATACTTCCACTCTTTGTCTCTCTTAACTGAACCAATGCATTTCAGTTTCTTAAACAAACAGTATTTCACTCCATTGCTATTTACAGCCATAGCCTAAAGCACAAAGATCAGACTCAGCTTCTGATTAAACTAAGTTTTATAAAGAATGACAAAATAATTGGTAAAAACATTTCAGTTTGGGTATGTAAAATAGAAAAAAACAAAGTAGCAAACGTTCAAAGCACAATGGGTTTGAGGGAACAACACTGTCTTTTCTCTTTGGCATTTCTCTAGGATTCCTGTCTTGGCTGGGTGACAAAAACCTATCCATCAGCTGCAAGCCTGAGCCTATCAGCCTTACAAATCATAGTTAATAAAAGTCAATCAGTGATGGTTTAACTTGTGTGCTACTGCCTGAAGCAGGATTCAGTCCCAGTGTCTGTCATCCTCTTAGAAAACGCTTTCCATAGTTGCCCATAAATTCTAAAAATTTACTCATCTACATTTCTATTGATAGCAAAAAGGGATTTCTATAAATATGTACAAGTGAACACACATGCATATGAACCCCCTACAGGTAAACATATAGATAGAAACTTAATACCAAGAGCTACATATATACAAATAAAGACACAGAGCATATTCCTTTGAAAGAACCACCAAAACTAAACGAGTTTCAATTTTGGAGTTTTATCGTATACATAAACTTGTCTTTCACTTGTATGTTGTAACAGATACAAGTCAAAATTGACTTTACTTGTATGTTGAATTTTGACTTTTCTGATATACATGATTTATTCATTGCCCAAATTCTAAGAATAGCGTCTACTAATATTATGTTATAACTAAAATTAAAATCTATAAGAGTTGCTGTTTAATCTTATCAGTCCCAAGTCTTTATCAATCTCCATTGGCAACTAAATATTTAGTTTCAACCAGAAGCTATCTACAGACAAACATACACTTTACTCAACTCTCAGAAGAATCCATTAGGAGAGAACCAGGAGAAAACAAGAATCTGAGTGAAACTAAAACAAATACCAATCAGAAACAAACTGCCTTCTAACCCTGACCCACCACCCCAGCAAAAACTACAGAGAAGCCAGAGGAACCCCCACACCATGAGAGGCCACCATTTTTAACATATGATTCCACAGCTCGTCAGAACTCCACCCAGCAGAAAAGCTGATCTTTTCCTGTTACATCTGCACGAGTGCACGAGATGAGAGCCTACTACTGAGAGTATACCACCCACAGGGCAGAGCCTGGCAAGCTACCCATGTCGGTATTTGATACACCAAGAACCAGTAACAATTATAGACCTCATTTCCATAACCTGAAGGAATGGTTTGAGGCTTCATGTTCCTGGAGTGAGCAGTTGCCTTTGGGCTACACTAGCATGTGACAGGACTTATGGAGATGTTACTGGTGCCCACTCATGCAAATTGATGAACAACAGGAAGACAAGTGATACAAATGATACAAGTGAATAAATTTAAATAATTATTGTATTTACAAAATAACTTTTTTTAGTTATTGTATAATTTTAAAATGCTTTTAAAGAATGATGTTAATAATATATTTTATTTAATTATAAATATTTAGTAAAGAGACATAATATATCACAACTGGACATTTCAAGTGCTAGTGTTGTGCTTGTTGCTAACATACTGAACAGTACAGTTCTACAAAGTTCAGATAAAGTAGTGGCCAAACAAAATACTTGCCCTTACAGAGATTATTCATTATGGGAAGATAGTGAAACAAATATAAAATGTCAATTTGTTAATATAGCCTAAAAGAATATGCGTAGTATATCCCTAGCAAGCTCCTTACTCATCAACATCACTTTCATCATCTACCACCACTTTGCT